>RXID01014985.1:0-30696 GCA_005019695.1 Trichopus zeylanicus subsp. travancoricus
GCTACTACTACAACAACTACTGCTGCTACTATAACCACTACTACTCCTATTACTACTACAACAACTACTATTGCTACTACTACTACTGCTACTATTACTACTACTACTACTAGTACTTCTGCTACTATTATTACTACTGCTACAACTGCTACTACTGCTGCAAATACTACTACTATACTACTAATGCAACTAGTGTTCCAACTTATACTATTACTACTGCAAAAGCTATTACTACTGCTACTATTACTGCAACTGCTACTACTACTGCTAGTGCTACTAGCACTACTAAGACTTGAACAACAACTACTACTTCTTTTATTTCTACTACTACTTCTACTACTTCAGTTCCTACACGTGATGCTACTCCTTCAACTACTATAACTTCTACTATTAGTACTACTAATTCTACTACTACTACTTCGACTACTACTAATACTATAGCTACTAGTTCTACTACTACTACTTCTACTACTACTAGTACTACAACTACTACTTCTACTATTACTTCTACTACTACTACTGGTACTGCTACTACTACTACTACTACAACAACAACAACTGTTGCTCCTACTACTACTATGACTACTGCTACAGTTACTACTACTATTGCTGCTACTATTTCTACTACTACTACTTTGGCTACTACTATTGTTGTTGTGGTTGCAACTATTACTACTATGGGTACTATTACTCCTACTACTACTGCTACTTCTACTGGGGTTGTTAATGCTACTACTTCTACTACTACTACACCTACAACTACTATGACTAGTACAGTTGTTGCTATTGCTACTATCACTTTCACTACTACTACTATTACTAGTACTACTTTTTCTGCTACAACTACCACTTCTATGACTACTAGTACTACTGCTATAACTTCCACTACTACTACAATTAGAACTACTGCTTCTGCTACAACTGTTACTACTACCGTAGATACAACAACTATGATTACTACAATGATTGCTATTAAAACTTCTGCTAGGACTCCTACTACAGCAACTACTACTATTACTATTACTACTACAGCTACTACTACTTTTACTACTACAACTATGACTAATACTACTACAACAACTAAAACTACTACAATAACAACTACTACTACTACTTTTCCAATAGTAGCAAATGCTACTCCTTCTATGACTACTATGAATGCTTCTTCTACTACTACTGCTACAACTACTCCTATTGCTACTACTACTACTGCAACCGCTACTACTGCTAATGCTGCTACTACTGCTGCTGCCACTTCTCTATCGCTATCACTACTACTACTACTATTACTACTACTACTACAACTACTAGTATTACTAATACTTCTATTATTACTACTATTACCACTACTACTATTACTACAATAATAATAACAACAACAATAACAACAACAACAACTACTACTACTACTCCTCCTCCTCCTCCTCCTCCTCCTCCTACTACTACTACTACTACTACTACCACTACTACCACTACTACTATCCTTATTGCTACAACTTCTATTACGTCTACTGCTACTTCTTCTACAACAACTACAACTACTAGTATAACTACTATTGCTACTACTACAACTACTACTATTATTGTTGCTGCTATTGCTAATACTGCTAATACTACTATGACTTCTGCTACTACTACTGCTGCTGTGGCTAGTATTACTACTATTACTACTATTGCTGCTGCTACAACTATCGCTACTACTACTACAATTGCTGCAACTACAGCAACTACTGCTACTACTACCATTGCTGCTACTACTGCTACTACAGCTGCTAATACTACAACTACTAAAACTATAACTACTATGAGTACTTTAACTACTTCTACTTCGACTCGTAATGCTGCTGCTGCTACTACTGCTATAGCTGCTACTACTACTGGTACTACTAGTACTTCTACTCCTTCTATAATGACTACTACAAGTACTACAACTGCTACTACTATTACTACTCCTACTCCTACTACTTTTGCTACTGCTACTACTACAACTACCACTCTGACTACTTATCTTACTACTACTACTACTTCTACTATAACTGCTGCTGCTGCTACGATAACTACTACTACTATTACTACTATTACTAATTCTACTACTACTACGACTACGACTTCAGCTACTACTACCGCTACTACTGTTGCTGCTACTCCTACTCCTACTACCACCACCACCACCACCACTACTAATACTAATGGTAGTAGTAGAAGTAGTAATGGTAGCAGTAGTTGTTGTTACTGCCACTAATACGGCTACTACTAGAACTACTACTACTATTGTGACTGTTACTACAACTACTGCCGCTACTGCTATTACAACAACTACTACTAAGACTATAACTAATACTACCACCACCACTACTACTACTACTGCTACTAATACTACTACTCCTATTGCTTATCCTTCTACAACTACTACTATTCCAACTACTACTACTGTGACTACTTCTATTACTACTGCTACTACTACTACTACTACTACTACTACTACTACTACTACTACTACTACTACTTCTACTACAACAACAACAACTACTACTACTACTACTATTACTAGTACCACTACTACTACTACACTACTACTACAAATACTACAACTAGCACTACTACTACTCCAACAACTACTACTGCTACTACTACTACAACCACTACTATTGCTACTACTACTACTCATACTGCTATAACTACTACTACTACTACCGCGATTACTACTACCTCTACAAATACCATTGCTAATACTACTACTACAACTACTACTAATCCTATTATTGTTGCTACCACTACTATTGCTGCTGTTGTTGCTGCTGATACTACAACTACTCTACTACTACTACTTGTATTACTACTACTATTACTAGTATTACTACTGCAACTAGTAATGCTACTACTACTACCACTGCTACTGCTACTAATATTACTACTACTACTACTACTCCAACTCGTACTGCTACTGCCATACCTTCTACTACTTCTCTACTATAACTAGTGCTAGTGGCAAAAGTATTAGTAGGAGTAGTAGTAGTAGTAGAAGTTGCAAATGTTGGAGCAGTTGTAGCAAGAATAGGGGTAATAGTGGTAGTTGTTGTTGTTGTTGTAGTAGTAGTAGTAATAACAGTCATAGTTGTAGAGGTAGTAGTATTAGTAGCAGTAGTAATAGTAGTAGTAGTAGTAGTAGGATTAGTAGTAGTAGCAATAGGAGTAGTTATAGTAGTAGTATTAGTAGTTGTAATAGTAGTATTAGTAGTTGTAATAGTAGTAGTTGTTGGAGTAGTAGTTGTAGTGCTAGTAGTAGTAGTATTAGTTGCAGTAGTAGTAGTAGTAATAGTAGTAGTAGTAGTAGCAGTTGTTATAGTAATAATAGTAGTAGTAGTAGTAGTAGTAGTAGCAATAGCAGTAGTAGACTATAGTAGTAGTTGCTACTACTACTGCTACAACTACTACTACTGTGGCTACTGATACTGCTATGACTACTACTACTACTACTACTACTACTATTGTTGTTGCTATCGTTAATACTACTAGAAGTACTAATACTTCTACTAGTTGTAGTTGTATTTGCAGTAGTTGCAAGGGTAAGAGTGGTGTAATAGTAATTAGAGTACTGGTTGTAGTAGTAGCAATAGGAGTTGTAGTAGCTATAGGAGTTGGAGTAGGAGTAGAAGAATTTATGCTAGTAATAGAAGTAGTAGCAGTTGCAATATTAGTAGTTGTAGTAGTTGTAGTCATAGTAGTAGTAATAGTAGTTATAGTAGTAGCAATAGGAGCAGTTGTCATAATAGTAGTAATATTAGTAATAGCAGTAGCAGTAGTAGAAGTAGTAGCAGTGTAGTAGGAGTAGTAGTAGTTGTAGTAGTAGCAGTAGTTATACTTGTCAGAGGAGTGGTAAGAGTAGAAGTTGGAGTAGGAGTGGTAGTACGAGTTGTAGTAGTAGTAGTACTACTAGTTGGAGTAGCAGTAGGAGCAGTAGTAGGAGTAGTAGTACTAGTAGTAGCAGCACTACTAGTAGTAGTGTTAGTAGTCATTGTGGTAGTAGTAGTAGTATTATTAGTAGTAGTAAAAGTAGTAGCAATTGTATTAGTAGTAGTAGTAGTAGTAGTAGTAGTCGTGGTGGTGTTGGTGGTTGTGGTAGTAGTAGTAGTAATAGCAACATTAATAGTTTTAGTAGTAGGAGTAGTAGTTGTAGAAATAGTACTAATAGTAGTAGTAGTATTAGTAATTATAGTAGTAGTAGTAGTAGTAGTAGAAGTAGTCATTGTAATAGTACTAGTAGTAGTGTAATGGTAGTGTTGGTAGTAATAGTAATAGTAGCAGTTGTAGGTGTAGATGTAGCTATAGGAGTTGGAGTAGGAGTAGTAGTAATAGTAGAAGTAGTACGGGTAGGAGTAGGAGTAGTTGCAGTAGTAGTTGTAGTAGTAGTATTAGTTGTAGTTTGGGTAGGAGTTGTAGTAGTAGTACTAGCTATAGTTTGAGTAGGAGTTGGACTAGGTGTAATAGTAGTTGTAGTGGTTGTAGGAGTTGTAGTAGTAGTGGCAGGAGCGGGAGTAGGAGTAGTAGTAGTAGTTATTATGGACGTAGAAGTAGTATTAGTAGTAGTTGATGAAGTAGTACAAGTATTAGTTGTAGTAGTATTAGTAGTAGTAGCAAGAGTAGAAGTAGGAGTAATAGTAATTGGAGCAGTCATAGTAGTAGTAGCAGTAGGAGTTAAAGTAGGAGCAGTTGAACTAGTAATAGAAATAGTAGTAGCAGCAGCTGTAATAATAGTATTTGTAGTGGTAAAAGTAGTAGTAGTAGTAGTAGTAATAGTAGGACTAGTAGTAGTTGCAGTAGCAATAGGAGTAGTTGTGGTAATAGTAGTAACAACAGTAATAGTAGTAGTGGTAGCAGTGGTAGCAGTAGTAGGATTAGGAGTTGGAGTAGGAGTGGCAATATGAGTTGTAGTATTGGTAGTAGGACTAGTAGGAGCAGTAGTAGTAGCGGTAGTAGGAGGAGGAGGAGGAGGAATAGTAGTAGTAGTAGTAGTAGGAGTAGGAGTACGAGTGGTAATAGGAGTAGTAGTAGTAGCAATAGTACTAGTAGTAGGAGTGGCCATAATAGTAGTAGTTGGAGTTGTTGGAGTAGTAGGCACAGTGGCAACAACAACAGCAATAGTACTAATAGCAGTAGTAACGACAGTAGCAGTAGTTGTAGCAGGAGTACTAGTACTACTAATAGTAGTAGTACTAGCTGTAGAAGCCGTAGTAGTAGCAGCAACAGTAGTAATGGTAGTAGAAGTAGTAGTATTTGGAATAGTAGTAGGAGTAGGTGTTGGAGTTTGAGTGGTAGTAGTAGAAATTGTAGTAGTACTAGTAGTATTAGTTGCACTAGTAGTAGTGGTGGTGGTGGTAGTAGTTGTAGGAGCACTAGTAGTAGTTGTTGTTGTAGTAGTTGCAGTCGTAGTAATAGTAGTAGTCATAGTAGTTGTAGTAGTAGTAGCAGTAGTAGTAGTAGTTGAAGTAGCAGGAGTAGTAGATGTAGTAGTAGTAGTAGTAATAGTTGTAATAGTAGTAGTAGTAGTTGTTGTTGTAGAAGTAGTAGTAGTAGAAGAAGAAGTAGTAGTAGAAGTAATAGTAGTAGTAGTAGTAATAGTATTACTATCAGAAGTAGGAGTAGTAGTAATTCTAGTAGTAGAATTAATAGTAGTAGTAGTAATAATAGTAGTACTATCAGAAGTAGGAGTAGTAGTAATTCTAGTAGTAGAAGTAATAGTAGGTGTAGTTTTAGGAGTAGGAGTTGGTGTATGAGTAGAAGTAGTAGTAGTAGCACTAGTACTAGCAGTAGTAGTAGTAGTTGTAGTAGCAGCAGTTGTAGTAGTAGTAGCAGAAGGAGTAGTAGTAGTAGTAGTAGTAGTAGTAGTATACTTTGTAATTGTAGCAGTACTAGGAGTTGCAGCAGTTGCAACGGGAGTAGTAGAAGTTGTAGCAGTAGTAGTAGTAGTAGTAGTGGCTGTAGTAGGAGCAGTAGCAATAGCAGGAGTAGTAGTAGTAGTTGAAGAAGTAGTTATACAAATAGTAGTAGTCATTGTAGTAGTAGTAGCAGTAGTAGTTGGAGTAGTAATAGGAGCAAGTATTAGAGTACGGGAAGTAGTAGGTGCAGTTGTAGTTATAAGAGTAGTAGTAGGAATAGTAGTAGTAGGAGTCGTAGTATTAGTGGTAGGGCAGGAGTAGGAGTAGTAGTAGTTGTAGTAGTTATTGTCGTGCTAGAAGTTGTATTGGTTGTAGTAGTCATAGTAGTTGTAGTATCAGCGATAGTAGTATTAGTAGTAGTAGTAAGAGTATGAGTAGGAGTAATAGCAATCGGACCAGTGGTTGCAGTAGTAGTAGTTGGAGTAGTAGTAGCAGTAAAAGTTGGAGTTGGAGTAGTAGTTGTTGTATTAGTAATAGTAGTAGTAGTAGTCGCAGCTATTATAGTAGTAATTGTAGTAGTTGGAGGAGTAGTAGCTGTAGTAATAGTAGTAGTAGTAAAAGCACCAGCAGTAGTAGCGCTAATAGTACTACTAGTAGTAGTTGTTGTAGTAGTTGAAGTTGCAGTGGTAGTAGCAGAAGTTATAGTAGTAGTGGAAGTTGCAGCTCTTGTATTAGCAGTAGTAGTAGCAGCAAAAGTAGTATTAGTAGTAGTAGTAGCACGAATAGGGTAGTAATAGCAGTAGTAGTAGCAGCAGTGGCATTAGTAGTAACCATAGTAGTTGTAGTAGTAGTAGTAGTAGTAGTAGAAGCAGTTCTAGCAGTAGTTGTAGTAGTTGTAGTAGTTAGTAGTAATAGTACTCATAGCAGTAGTAGTAGCAATAGTAGTAGTAACAGAAGTAGTAGCAGTTGTAGTAGCAGCTGTAGCCTTAGTAGCAGCCATAGCAGTTGTAGTAGCAATAGTAGTAGCATTTGCAGTAGTGGTAGCAGTAGTTATAGCAATAGTAGAAGTAGCAGTAGTAGTTGTAACTGTCGTATAAGTATTGGTAGTAGTTGTAGTAGTAGCCGTAGTAGTAGTAGTGGTGGTAGTAGTAGTAGTATTAGTTGTTGTTGTTGTTGTAGTAGTAGTAGTAGTAGCAGTAGTTATAGTATTATTTGTAGTAGTAGTAGCAGCAGCAGAAGTTGTTGTAGTTGTAGTAGAAGTAGCAGCAGCACTCGTAGCCGTAGAAGTAGTCACAGCCGCAGTGGTAGCAGTAGTAGCAGTAGTAGTAATAGTATTAGTAGTAGCAGTAGTGGTTGTATTAGTAGCAGCAGCAGCTTCAACATCAGCAGCAATAGTAGCAGTAGTAGGAGTACTAGTAGAACTTGAAGTAGTAGTAGTAGTGATAGTAGAAGTAGAAATAGTAGTAGTAATAATCGTAGTGGTAGTGGTAGTAATAGTAGTAGGACATAGAGTAGTAGTAGCTATAGTAGTTTTAGTAATAGTACATTAGCAGCAATAGTCACAGTAATAGTACTAATTGGAGTAGTAGTAGCAATAGTTGTAGTAGAAGTGGTAGCAGCGGTAGTAGCAACAACAGTAGTAGTAGTAGTAGCAGTACTAGTACCCGTAGTGGTAGTAGTAGCGACAGTAGTAGTAGTAATACTAGTAGTAGTAGTAGTAGTAGCAGTAGTAATGGTATATTAGCTGTAGAAGTAGTAGTAGTAGTAGTAGCCGATGTAGTGGTAATATGATAAGTAGTAATAATTGTTGTAGTAGTAGTAGCAGTAGTAGCAGTTGTAGTAGTAGTAGAAGTATTAGTTGCAATAGTTATTTTAACAAAAGTAGTAGTAGTAGTAGTAGCAATTGTAGTCATAGTTGTGGTCTTAGCAGTTGTAGTAGTAATACTAAAAGTAGTAGTTGTAGTAGTAGTAGCTGTAGGACTAGTAGTAGTGGTAGTAGTCGTAGCGGTAGTAGCAGTAGGAGCAGTAGTAGTAATAGTAGTAGTCGTAGTAGTAGTAGCGGTTGTTGCAGTAGCAATAGTAGTGTTAATAAAAGTTATTATGCAGAAGCAGTAGTTATAGTGGCTTTCATTGCAGTAGCAGCAGTAGTAGTTGTTGTTGTTATAGCAGTAGTTGTAGGAATAGTAATAGTGGTAGTAGTTTTAGTAGAAGTGGTAGTAGTAGCAGCGGTAGAAGCAATAGCAGCAGCAATAGGAGTAGTTGTAGTTGTAATAGTAGTAGTAGTAGTAGGGGGAGTAGTAGTAGTAGTCGTACTAGTAGTAGTAGCTGTGGGAGTCATCGAAGTAGCAGTGCATGTAGTAGAATTAGTAGTAGTAGTAGTAATAGTAGTAGTTGTAGTAGTAGTAGTAGTTGTTGTTGTTGTTGTTGTAGTAGTAGTAGTAGTAGTCGTAGTAGTAATAGTAGTAGGAGTAGTAGTAGTAGTGTGGTAGCAGTAGTAGTAGTTATTGTTGTAGAAGTAGTAGTAGCTGTAGCAGTAGTAGTTGTTGAAGTAGTGGAAGTAGAAGAAGTAATAGTAATAGCTGTAGCAGTAGTAGTTGTTGAAGCAATGGTACTAGTTGCAGAAGGAGTAGTAATATTAGTAGCTGTACTAGTATTAGTAGAAACAGAATTAGTAGTTGTAGTAGCAGTAGTTGTTGTAGTAATAGTAGCAACAGTTGTAATAGCAGTACTAGTACCAGTAGTAGCAGTAGAAGTAGCCGTAGTAGCATCAGTTGCAGTTGTAGTAGTAGTAGTTGCAGCTATAGTAGCTGTAGTAGCAGTATAAGTAGAAATAGTAGTAGCAGTAGCAGTAGTTGTGGTACTAGTAGTGCTAGTAGTACTATTACTTGTAGTAGCATTTGTTGTAACAGAAGTAGTAGTTGTCGTACTAGTAGAAGAAGTTGTATAAGCGATAGCAGCAAAAGTTGTAATAGTAGTTGTAGTAGCAGTAGTTGGAGGAGCAGCAACAACATTAGTAGTAGTTGGAGTAGTACTAGTAGTGGTAGTACTAGTAGCAGTAATAGTAGTAGTAGTAGTGATAGCAATTATAGTTGTGGTAGCAGTAGTAGTACTAGTTATAGTTCTAGCAGTAGTAGTAGTCATAGTAGTAGCAGAACTAGTCGATGTGATAGTAGTAGTAGTAGCAGTACTAGTAGTTGTTGTAGCAGCAGTAGTAGCAATAGAAATAGTTGTCAAAGTAGTAGCAAAAGCAGATGTATTAGCATTAGCAGAAGTTGTTGTAGCAGTGGTAGTAGTACCAGGTGCAGAGTTGCAGCAGTAGTGGTAGTAGCAAGTGAAGAGTTGCAACAGTAGTGGTAGTAGCAATAGTAGTACTAGTAGTAGTAGAAGTAGTAGCATTAGTAATAGCAACAGTAATACTAGGAGTAGTAGCAGTAGTAGCTATAGTAGTAGTACGAGTAGTACTAGTAGCAGAAGTAGTAATTGTAGTAGTAGTAGTAGTGGTGGTAATAGTCGTTGCGATTGTTGTAGAAGTTACAGTGGTAGTAGCAGTAGTTGTTGTAGTTGTGGTAGTAGCAGCTATTGTTGTAGGAGTAGAAGCAGTAGCAGTAGCAGTAGTAGTAGTAGTAGTAGTAGTAGTAACAACAATTATGGTAGTAATAGCAGTAGCAGCAGCAGCAGTAGTGGCAGTAGTAGCAACCATAGCAGTTGTAGTAGTAGTAGTAGTAGTAGTAGTAGTGGCAGTAGCAGCAGTAGTACTTGTTGTAGTAGTTAGTAGTAGTAGAAGTCAAAGTACTAGCCGAAGAAGTAGTAGAAGGGGTAGTAGTAATACTAGTAGTAGTGGTAGCAATAGTATTAGTAGCAAAAGTAGTAGCAGTAAAAGTAGCAGCAGTAGCACAAGTAGCAGTCGTAGCAGTAGTAGTGGTAAAAGTAGTTGCACTTGTAGTAGTAGCAGCAACAGCAACAGCAGTTGTAATAGTAGTAGTAGTACTAGCAGTAGTATTAGAAGTAGTAGAAGTAGCAGTATTTGTTGTAACAGTAGTGGTATTAGTAGTGGTTGTAATGGTAGCCGCAATAGTAGTAAGTAGTACTGTTAGTAGTAGTAGTAGCAGTAGTTGTAGTAGTAGTAGTTGTTGTTGTTATAGTGGTCGTAGGAGAAGTTGTTGTAGTTGTAGTTGAAGTAGTAGCAGCAGTCGTAGCCATAGTGGTAGTCACAGTAGCAGTCGTAGCAATAGTAGTAATAGTAATAGTAGCAGCAGTAGTAGTAGTAATAGTAGTAGTAGTAGTAGTAGTAATGGTAGTAGGACTAGGAGTAGTAGTAGCAGCAGCAGCAGAAGTAGCAGGAGTAGTCATAGCAACGGTAGCAGTAGCAACAGTAATAGTAGTCATGGTGGGAGTGCCAATAGTAGCAGTTGCTGTAGGAGGAGCATTAGTAGTAGAAGTAGTAGTAGTAGCAGTAGCAGTAGTAGAAGAACCCGTAGTGGCAGCAGGATCAGTAGCATTAGTACTAGTAGTTGTAGTAGTAGCAGCAGTATTAGTAGTTTATTAGCTGTAGAAGTAGTAGTAGTAGTTGTAGTACTAGCTGAAGTAGCGGTAAGATGAGAAGTAGCGATAGTTGCTGTAGTAGTAGTAGTAGTAGCAGAAGTTGTCATACTAGTAGAATTATTAATAGGAATAGTTGTTGCAATAGTAGTAGTAGTAGTAATAGTCGCAATAGTAGTCATAGTTGTAGTCTTAGCAATAGTAGTAGTAGTAGAAGTAGTACTAGTAGTAGTAGTAGTAGTTGTTGTTGTTATTATAGTTGTTGTTGTTATAGTATTTGTAGTAGTAGTAGTAGCAATAGTAGTAGTCGTGGTAGCAGTAGTAGTAGTTATTATTGTAGAAGCTATAGTAGCCATATTAGTAGTAGTTACAAAACTAGTAGAGGTAGTGGAAGTAGTAGTATTAATAGTAGTGGTAGTTGCAGCAGTGGTAGAAGTAGCAATGGTACTACTAGTAGAAGGAGTAGTAGTATTAATAGTAGTAGTAGTATTAGTAGCAATAGAAGTAGTTGCTGCAGTAGTAGTAGTTATAGTAGTAGCCGTAGTAGCAGTAGTAGTAATAGCAGTAGTAGTAGCTGTAGTAGTAGCCGTAGTAGCATCAGTAGCAGCTGTAGTTGTAGTAGTAGTAGTTGCAGCAGCAGTGGCAGGAGTAGCAGTAGTAGAAGTATAAGTAGTAGTAGTAGTAGCAGTAGCAGTAGAAGTAGTAATAGTAGTAGAAGTAGCAGTAGTTGTAGGAGCCGCAATAGCATTGGTAGTAGTAGTTGTACTAGTAGTGGTAGTAGTAGTAGCAGCACTAATAGTGTAGTAGTACTAGCAGTGGTTGTAGTAGCGCCACTGACGACAAATGGTTGTAGTAGCAGCACAAATGTTTGATGTCTGCCACATCCTAACTATTTTCTTTCTGTCTAAACCCTTCGAGCTGGCTGGCATATTTCTTTTGTATCGGGTCTCCAGCACCGAAGCTATGTATAGCCCTAAAGCATAAAAGACATAAGCCAAACCCATTGAAATATGCGAGAAAGGTAAGAATATTCATTCTCAAAGAGAGAGCAGCACTGGTTGATATGGAGGGAAGGTAGAAGGTCTGGACTCCAAAACAGGATTGAAAAAGGATCCCCAACAATCTCACCCTCCCCCCTCTCTTATTATATGGAGGGCCTACAGAAAATAGGCGCGGAATTTTCTCTATCTAAGGCGTGATAACTCTCACTTTGAAAAGAATGCGTCCGGCGTTGAATTGGGAGCCTTCGCGCTAGCTCCAGGGATTGGGAGGTCGAGAGAGGATAGCTCGCAAGACCATTCTGGAGACTGGGGAATTTTGCGCTGTGTGAAGTCAACGGGCAATCTTGGCTCTTCCTGGCTCACCCAGATGCAAGAGCTTTGATAGAGAAAGGAAGATATGGATGTCCGATACCTAGATGGTTGATCAAGATATTAAGGAAAAAATACGATCTATGCTTAGGATTTTCTGTCTATCTATCTCATCACGTTAATGACGGCGGAAGGAATGCTCTACTCATCTTTCTTATGGCTCATTACCCCAGTGCTAATTCACTCCAAGTGTAGTGTCTTTTTCAACCAGTAGTCTTGGCATTATTGAATGAAAGAGATGCCAGCCTCTTCTTCATGGAGTTGGCAGAGTGTGCTCCATGTCCGAGAATTAGCAGAAAAGGTTGTGCTTCATCAACTAGGGAAGGGTTCTAATACAGCTATGTGGCTCAACCCTGTAGGTACTCTTCTAAAGATTTTTGGTGGCAGGTTCTTGTGTTTATAGAAGTAACTGTCCATGGAATCCACTTCTTCAGATCACAATCTATATATGTTTAACTGATTCCTCTAAACTCATGTGCTTGAATCTGCCACTTCCGTCTGTACACTGCGGTACGAGAGCAACCACTCCCAACACTAGGCCAAGAGATCGGCAGACCATTCAAAGACTAGCCTTGCAGTTCGTAATAATTATCTGTAGGGATAGGTTGTATAAAAAGTCTAGTAAAGCAACAACATTATGTTGAGATGAAAGGGAGGCCAAAGAGATGATAATCCAGGTGCATGAAGGAGTCTGCAGTCCACACATGAATGGGCACAGGCTTGCCAAAAAAAGACTTCGCCTAGGACTTTTTTTTCCGATGGAGAGGGATTGCATCCACTTTCTTCAGAGATACCACAAGTGCCAAGTGCATGCGAATTTGATCCACGTGCCGCCGGCGGACCTTCATAATCAAACGACACCATGGATCTTTGTAGTATATTGCCTACATATCATTGGAAGGTTAACCTGAAGGCAGCTAATTGGACATGAATCCATCTTGGTGGCTATCGATTCTTTCACAAAGTGGGTGGAAGCAGTCTCCTACAGCACGATCACAGTGGCACACATAAGATTTATGAAGAAGCTGCTCCCCATTCATAAGCTTAGGAAGGTTAATGCCATGTTCCTATTGTCCAAGCTCTAAGGCACACCTGCCCTAAAGCATTAAGCGGGGTTTAGTCAAGTAAAGTGGAAGGAAAAAGAAAAACAGAAGGGGAGGAGGCAGATTTAGACAACCAATGACACTACGAGTTCGCACCCTTTGCAAACCTTGCCTTACCTGAACTAACACACTCAGAAGGTCACATCTGTCTAGCTGCTAAAGAAAGAGCTATTAGACAAGAACTGATAGCTACCTGTTGTCTGTTCTGAATATGCCACTTTTTTGTCTTCCTCGTTGGTTTTCTATCATCGCGATATATCATGGAAAAGACAAAGAAAAATGATAGATGAATAGAACAAGCCGATACCTGCCCTATGGTTACCCAATGTCGAGTGTAGCAAAGGTCACCTCCAATCCTATGAAAGGGCATACGTCATAAGCAGGACAACCGCTATAGCAATATCAAAATTGTGATATTGGCCCAATCAAGTGTAGTTTGATTCATCGTAAAAAAAAGAAGAAAGAATGAAGAGTAAAAGTGATTGAAACCTCGGATTGGTTGTCACGAATCAAGGGCATTAGCTACTATTTAAACAATAATTTGATGTAATGGTTGTCTCAATTTTGAAAATGAGCAGAGCGAGAACGAGATGAGTTCACTTCAAGAATAGGGCTTGTTGATGATTTTGATCAGGTGTTCAGTCTACTGCAAATGTGAAAGCCAATCAATCCCATCATCCTTTTTTCTTGGAAAAGCAAAGGCCAAATCTCATCCAGTCTCTATCTTTCTTTGATAGAGCAGAGTAGTCAGAGAATGGAAATTCCAATGATTGTTCTAGAATTAGAATGGTGATTCCTCCCAACTGCTCCTTGTGATGCTGTGGAACCATGGCAATTAGGATCTCGAGATGCAGCAACACCTATTATGCAAGGAATCATTGACTTACATCACGATATCTTTTTCTTCCTCATTCTGATTTTTGTTTTCATATCACAGATCTTGGTTCGCGCTTTATGGCATTTCCACGAGGAAAAAAATCCAATCCTGCAAAGGATTGTTCATGGAACTACTATAGAGATTCATCAGACTATATTTCCAAGTATCATCCCGATGTTCATTGCTATACCATCATTTTCTCTGTTATACTCAATGGACGAGGTAGTAGTAGATCTAGCCATTACTATCAAAGCTATTGGACATCAATGGCATCAGAGTGCACCTCTTAACGATGGTGATATAAGTGCAACGAAATGTACCAGTGGTTTGCGAGGCATCTGGCTTACCCGTAATCTCCCATTCCTATCATTGAGAGACTATAAGAACTTTAGCATGCCAGAGATGGTGAGTTCAGGTGCTTAGACCTATACCCTGAAATGCTCCCAGTAGAGGAGCCTATGGTTCCATTCTTGTTGTTACTGGAGGTACACATACCTCTTCTCGGTGTGGAGCGATATACAAAAAATAGATGCTCAGTTTGCAATGTCCGATAACGGTGCTGAAGTCGTGAATCTATCGGCACCACAGTAGTGGCATACAACTTTGGACCTAATGGTCGGCCCTGTTACCTTTCGGATTGGGGGATCCCCGTTGGCAACAACCACGGTAGTTGTTGCGGAACTACTGGGCTAGGAGAGGACAACCTCTTATTCTTGCTCCTCTTCGCTTCGGGGATGGAGGTCCTACGGTAGGTAATAGCAGGCACAAGCACTTGACCGAAGGGGACCAGCACTTCTACTCCGGAACCGAGGAGCTATTTACAGCGAGAAGCAAGGGATGTCGTGAATGGTGGGAGGTCATGTCACAGAGAATTGACCTCTTTCTAAAAAGAGAGTGATCCTATTCTTTCTATATAGGATATTGACTTTGTCATTATAGTTTTCGTCTTTCTAAGGTGACTCCATCCGTTGGGGGTGGGACCTGCTGGCATAATGCATGCTGGAATGTGGGAATTTGAGATCTCATGAACGAATGGCATTTTTTGTCGTGGACAAACTTTCCAGTTAGTCCTATGGATGGATCCTTTTAGATCTACGGGCCGACCGTTCACATGAGCATATAAGGAATGAATCTATACTCGAGCATTCGACTTGGCCCCTGACAGGTGCAGTGAGGAATCACTCTTGATGGGCCTAAAACTTTGCCGAGCCACTAGCATCCCTTTCCACTGTGCATTTTCTTTATAGAGAAGGCGATTATAGGATCTAATTCACTTTCCATTGTGAACTGGTCGTTCCATACCTTCTGCCTATCTTATGTGTGTGGAACTAGGTCTTTCTTGGTTCCAGCTTAACTAAAGTAGGTAGGGTTGGGCGAGAAAGGGTCCCCTCTTGCCTATCTAATAGTAAGCGGGCCTTCGATTCCACCAGGCTCTTACGGTCTCTGAGAGGGGCTAGAACTACCTAACTAAAGAAGAGTAGTGCTCTTTCATCGAGTAGGCGTGGAGAGCTTTTTGTGGGGAAACTTGCAAGTCAAGTTTCGGGGGAGGCTAGTGTCGACCTAACCTTATGAGTATTCGGACTATAACAGTTTCGATGAACTGTCACTCACTTTTTACAGTTATACGATTCTAGAAGATGATCCAGAATTGGGTTAATCATGTTTATGAGAAGTGGACAATAGAGTAGTTGTACCAGCAAAAACTCATCTACGTATGATTGTAACACTTGCTGACGTACATCATAGTTGGGCTGTACCTTCCTCAGGTGTCAAATGTGATGCTATACTTGGTCGTTAAAATTAGACCTCCATTTTAGTACAATGAGAAGGAGTTTACTATGGTCAGTGCAGTGAGATTCGTGGAACTATTCATGCATCTATGTGTATGCCCGGATACATAGGCTGACTACTGAGTCCACTCTAGCTTAGCTGCACCACTCGGGGTCAGGGTGCGAGCCACCCGAGAAGCAAGCTATTACAGGGAGCGGCTGGAGCAGTAGGGAGCCAAGGAGCAAGGTAGTAGATAAGATATAAGAAGGGGCTAGGCTCTTAGTAGAGTAGATGAGACGGTTAGGATAACAAACTTGAAACACGAAGCCCGAGCTACCGTCGAGCGAGTGGTTAGTGGAAAATAGCGCCTAGTGGATGGCATTCCTCTCTACGGCTAGCACTCGAGGAACCACGGAGCACTCCATGCAGAGAAAGCAAGTCTTAGGGATGAGACACCCGTGCAAGGACCTCAATTCTCATTAGGAGGTTAAACCAAGGACCTATAGAAGTTGGGGGTACCCCATCCCCATGGCAAGGCAATAGTGTCCTGAGGGAGGAGTTGAGAGGACTTATACTCGTAGTAGCATGGACCTCCTTTTCATTCTAGATCATGCAAAGGGGACCAGTCCTAGATCATATAGTTATTAAAAAAAAAAAGACAATAGACACTCTCAACGGCCTCTTTCTGGGTTATTCCAACTTCTTCATTTTTCATTAGCAATGAATGAACAAAATCGTCTTAGCGGAAGGAGAAGGACCTGCTACGGCAGAGACTACTTATCCTCTTCTTGTTCCTAGCCATCTATTACGAGTTTGTGAAGCCTGGAATCATCAATATGAGGGATCCCTCAAAATAGAGAAGGACGGGTAGGGCTTCCGCAAGAGCCTCCCCCTCTTCCCGATCAATATAGATGGGAAGGGGACTGACATAACTAGCCTCTTTTTATGTACGTACACCTTTATTTTAGGGTGGAGCCACCCTCCCTCTTGCTAATCCAGCCATTTTCAAACCTTTCTTTCCTACACAGACTTCTACTTGCGATTCCCAACCCGGCACTCCGCCTGGTTTTGTACATGTTCCGACTAGCCGGTTATTATAGATGATGTGGCATGGCGATGGAGAGGCGAAGGGGGGAAGCAAGTACTTCTCTTTGTAGACTTGACTAGTCACTTCTTAGAAGCTTAACAAAGGCCGACCACTACATAGAGACAACTACCATGATAGTAGAGAGGCAGAATCGAAGAGCAACGTGTGAAACGCTCAAGAAAGGAGCAGAGAAGGGGTTGTGCACCCTCCGCCACTAGGACAGCTTCTTTCTCCCTTTGCCAAAACCCATGGGATTCAAACACTTGACGTTCTGAGCTCCAAGAAATGAAATGAGATACCGAGCTACAACTCTTTTTTCGTTTCCCATTCCCGTTCCCAACGTATGGTACTAAATGAAATAGATGATATATGATGAGATACCGAACTCATACCATTCATCGACTGACACCAAAAAAATAAGAAAGAATAAAAATGAATAAGCAATGGAGAAAGAAAGGGAAAGAATTTCTTTCTTCACAATTTTCACTTTAAAGTAACCTTCTTTCTTCGCAAGGGAAAAAAAAAAGTAAGCTCTTACGACCAGGAACTAAAAGAGCAAGGGTTAGGCTTGCCATGCAGTTGACTTCGATGCTTTATGGAAAGAAAAAAGAGATGGAGTCGATACCCTTACGATGAACTTCAGAACTTCACCTTGGCACAGTCACACTAAAGTGCTAGTCTTCGTAAAAGCATTCCCTCTAAAGTGCTAGATATCCATCAGTTATTTTTTTCTTTTATTCCACACAGAATTTAGTATTTATCTTGAAAGTGGAGATAGGAGAGCTAGCTGTCCTTCTGATAAGATAGAGTGAGCATAGGAAAAGAAAGAAGCAAAGAACCAATTTGATAGCATCCCCTTCTTGTGGCAAGAAAGAAAGTCATGTAGTGTAGTCAACCAATAAAGATTCTCTCTTCTCATTAGAGCTACAGAGCTTCCATCATCCCTCTTCAAACTTCGATAAATGTACCCTACCTATCCTTTCTTTTCAGTGGAGTGGACTTCACAATTAGGGTTGATTGAAAGTCTTGTAGTAGGCGTGGGATGGGACAGCTTCTCAATTCTCATTTCTCGGTGGGAGAAAAGTCAGCTTCGAACTGGTCATGGGAAAAGGTATGGACACGATATAGGCAAGATTGGTTTCAAGTCAATACCGTGTAGCACAATCGCTGTTCTTGTTCCAGAGCAATGAAAGTGGATCAGCTTCTGACCTTGCGCATTATGCTTTGGAGGTAGGCATAGTAGGAAGATTCTTGGCTTACATTTCTTCTATTTTGGGTTGTAGTTCTTGCTAACACAAGCTCACTACACGAACATGATGACAAGTCTAGTCCTTTCTTCGGAGTGGCAAACGGAGTAGGCATGGGACCGGTGCGACATATGCTATCCTACTACCCAACCAACGAGTCATACCTCGAATGCCTACTACATTTATTTCTCGATGCTTTCTTCCTTTGCTGCTTGGGATTCTCTCCCGAGTAAGAGTCTTGTAGTTCCATCACCGCCTGTTGTGAGATAGACAACGAAAGCATTTTTCTTTGAACCAGAATGATCAGGGTATGGAACTGAAGCACAAATTCGATACCATTATGGGAGATCAAATACATGTTGGCAGTCAAGCAATCGAGCTAACCCTTCTTTATTAGATACTTCACTGCAAGATATTCGATACCTAGCTCCAAGATTCACTCTTCTATACTAACTACTATTCTATAAAAGATACCACATAGCGAACTCAAACCTCACCAAACGAGGCATACCGAACCAGAATGAATGTATGCGCCGCTACTTAACCTCGCCAGCACTTAACCCCACTATGCCAACCTACCCTTTGAATATGGCTTATCACTCCATTTGATCACAATTCCCAGCCTGCACTACCCATTTCTTTTGATGTTATCTCACTCCTACGGACAACACAAGAGAAGTATTGCTTATTCTCTAACATCTGTGAGTTGCCTATCGAGGCTTTATCTATGATATTACTTGATTGGGATGTTCAAAGATATCCTTGAGACTGGAAAGTGTAACCCAAAGGAAGGAAGCTCACTCAGAAGCTTGCTCCAAAGAACACACTTCAAGCTTAGTCTCACTACAAATATCATATATAGATGTTCTTTTCTTTCTTCTTCCGTCGGTCTCGCTACACCCTCTCCCCAAAGAGCTTAGCCACAAGTGGACCAGGCCATAGGCGGTCCTAGAAAGCTGGGATAGAGGAGGGCAAAGGCCTTCTTTCTATGACTTTCAGGCAGGAGAAAGATGAAGTTTGTGAAGAATTTTGAAAAAAACTAAATTCACTTTGACTGCTGAAAGGGATAATCTATATGCTTAACACATGCGTTCTAACAAGAAAATAATTGATTTATCGGTTGACTCCCTGGCCAAGGATTCCTTCATTCAGCATTGGTTGGTCGGGACATCCTTTGAAAGGTATATTCTTGCACTTTCTGCACTACCTATCTATAATCAGTTCCGCTGTGAATTCTTTGCTGACGCACGAGGTTGGAGGGAACTTCACTATTTTCATTTCATTTGTTGGGCTTGTGTTTAATCAAGCTTTGTAGTTGGCTGAAAGAAACTCCATTTGTATCGTAGTTGATGAATCATGGTACCTTTGTACCTAATACCACACTTTATGGACTCATTTTTGATATGCTTAACAAATGGGTGATAATGAAATCATGAATAAGCTCTACCGAGGATTGCCAAGCATTTGGTACTTAGTTTCCTCCTCCCTTTTAGTAACAAAACAAACCAAAAGTAGGACCAAACTGAGAGTTAGCAGCATAAACAAAGATGGATATTACTCAAGTGGGCTATTAATCACAGCGTCTACTACAAAATAGGGAAGGGGAGTGGGAGTGGGAACGGGCACTGGTGGGATCCCCTGGTTAGGAGCCGGTTGATGCAAATTAACAAAAGGTAAGGTTCCTAAGTGCCGCACTATTAAATGTATAAAATCCAAGAGAAAATGATCCTACAATTATGAATATAGTTAGACCATAACAAAATGTTTCCATAATTCCCTTCATTCTTTTGTTGTTATGCTCCCCCCCAAAAAAAGAGAAACTGATTCTGACTAAACATCAACTATGGTTGATTGTTGACCAAAGTAAAGCATGGGAGAAAAAAAAAAGACAAACAACCAAGTTTCTGAGCAAATGAGGCATTTTTCAGTAAGCTATAGGTTAGTTCCTACTCTACCCCACGGTGACTGGCTTTAATCAAGCACCTTTGGGTGCTGGCTTTTCAAAACCTATATAGCTTAATGAGAGATACTAGTGTGATAGAATTAAGATTCCTTGCTTTATTCTTTCTTTTCTATACAAAATTTTGATAAGAGTAACGCTAGCCCGCCCCTTTATTGCACCTTCGAGAGACTACAGGGGTAACTGAAAGAGACTCGACCGCTTTACTGACAGCCCTAGCAACAATAGAGCTAACCCGCAACTCTTCCTTGGTTATTATTGTCTATGCCCAAATTCCTTTTAAACAGATGAGAAAGACGGAAACTATAAAATATTTTGGAAATCCATCAAAATCACTGGCCTTAGAGTCCATGTTGGCTTACTGAATACCAACTAGAGAAATTCATGTCGTCATAAGAGTCACAAGGGATACCCCACAACAAGAGGCTTTGCTTTGGTCATGATACGAGGGAAAGAAAGGATAAGATCTTTCTTAAAAATGATACAATACTTGGCCTCAAAGCCTGCGCTGGTTCGCTGAACACAAGCTCAGTAATCTGATTTGAACATATCAATGCACCTAAATAATTCTTTCTTTAGTTCACACTGCAAGTGAGAAAAGAAAAAGATATTATGAAAATATGGGATTCTACCAGACAGAGTCCTCCATAACTGACCAACTGGTGAAAGGAAAGTTGGACCTCTTGAAGGGATAGCAGGACTTGTTGAAAATATGGTAGTTATTGATGGCTCGAAAAGAAAGATGGACTAGGTCTTCTTCCCTGAGCTTAGAAAGGAGCTGTTTGCCTCGTGGCAATACTATTTCCTCTCCCGTGTCAGGTTTTAGAGGGTAGACACATCTTACAAGTACTGGGCAGTCATGGGTGGAAGGCATTGAAAGATAGGAGGAATAGTGACAAGCTGAAAAGACAAGAAGGAGCCCTATACCTACCACCAACCAACCTAGAGCTTAGCTTTTTGTTACCCTTAATAGCACACCCGGACTGAGGATTAGGGCGTTTACCCTCCATCCAAAAAGGGAGACCCCTACGAACGAGCAGAAGTAGCAATAGTATCTACGGCAGTAGTAGTAGTAGTAATAGCTGTGGTAGTAGTAGTAGTAGTTGTCGCAGTAGCAATAGCACCAGCAGTAGTAGTAGTAGCGGCAAAAGTAGTAGTAGTGGTAGCGGCAAAAGTAGTAGTAGTACTAGTAGTAGTTGTTGCTGTAGCAGCAGCCGCAGTTGTCATAATAGTAGTATTAGTAGTAGTAGCTGTAGTACTAGTAGTAGTAACAGTGACAGTAGTGGTAGAAGTAGTAGCAGCAACCGTAGTAGTTGCATCAGTAGCAGCAGTACTAGTAGTTATAGTAAGAGCAGTTGTATTGGAGTTGTAGTCATAGCAATAGTAGTAGTATTAGCAGCTGTAGTAGCAGTAGTAGTAGCAGTAGTACTAGTTGTAGTTGCAGTAGCAGTAGCAGTAGTAGAAGTAGTAGTAGTAGTAGTAGTACTATTTGTAGCAGTAGAAGTCGCAGTAGTAGTAGCAATTGTACTATTAGGAGTTGTAGTAGTAGTAGTAGTATGAGAAGTAGTTGAAGTAGCAGTAGCAATTGTAGCAGTAGTTGTAGTAGATGTAGTACCAAAAGCAGTAGTTGTTGTTATGGTACTAGTAGCTATAGCAGCAGTAGTAGTAGTAGCAACATTAGTCGTAGTAGTAGTTGTAGTTGTAGGAGAAGAAGTAGTACTAGTAGTGGTAGTAGTAGTAGTAGTAGTAATAATTGTAGTAGTAGTAGTAGCAGTAGCAGCAGTAGTAGTAGCAGTAGTAGTAGTCGTAGCAGAAGTAGTAGTAGTACTAGTAGTCGTAGAGGAAGTAGCATGAGTAGTAGTAGTAGTAGCTAGTAGTAGTTGTAGTGGTAATAGTAGTTGTAGTAGTAGGAGCGGTAGTAGTTGTAGTCGTAGTTGTTGTTGTAATATTAGTAGCAGTCGCAGTAGTAGCAGCAGTCATAGTAACGGTAGCAGAAGTGGCCATTGTTGGAGTAGTAGTAGTAGAAGCAGCACTAGAAGCAATAGTAGCAGTAGTTGTAGTTGTGGTGGTAGAAGTAGTAGTAGTTGTAGTTGTAGTAGTAGCAGCAATAGTAGTTGGGGCAGCAGTAGTAGCAGTAGTGACAGTATAAGTAGCTGTCATTGTACTTGTTGTAATTGTGGTAGGAAAAGTAGTAGTAGTAGCTTTAGTTGTTGTTATAGTAGTAGTAGTAGTAGTTACAGTAGTAATTGTAGTAGGAATAGTGGTTGTAGTATTAGTAGTAATAGTAGTAGTAGTAGTAGTAGTAGTAGTAGTAGCAGCAGCAGTAGCAACAACAATAGTCGCAGCAGCAGTAGTAGTAGTAATAGTAGCAGTAGTCATAGTAGCAGGAGTAGTAGTAGTTATAGTAATAGTAGTATTAGTAATAGTAGTAGTAGGAGTGGCAGTAGTATCAGCAGTAGTAATAGTAGAATTGGTAGTAGCACTAGCAGTAGTAGTAGCAATATTAGTAGGTATAGTAGTAGTAGCATTAGTAGTAGTAGTAGAAGTTGCAGCAGTAGCAGTAGCAATATTAGTAGGTGTAGTAGTAGTAGCATTAGTAGTAGTAGTAGTTGCAGCTGTAGCAGTAGCAATAGTAGTAGTAGCAGTCGCATTAGTAATAGTAGTAGCAGCAGTTGTAGTAGAAATAATTGTCATAGCAGTAGCAGTAGTAGTAGTGGTAGCAGTAGTAGCAACATTAGCAGCAGTAGTAGTAGCAATAGTAGTAGATATAGTATTTGTAGCATTAGTAGTAGTAATAGCATAATTGGTAGTAGTAGTTTTAGTGGTAGTTGTACAAGGAGTTGTTGTAGTTGTCGTAGTAGCAATATTAGCTGTAATAGTAGTAGCAGTAGAGCAGCAATAGAAGCAATAGTAGTTATAGTACTAGTAGAAGTAGTACTATTAGCAGTATAGCTGTGGTAGCAGTAGTGGTGGTCGCAGTAGGGGCAGTTGTAGTAGCAGTAGTAGTTGTTGTAGTTGCAGTTGTAGTAGTAGTAGTAGTAAGAGAAGTAATAATAGAAGTAGTAGTACTAGGAGTAGTAGTAGTAGTAATAGTAGTAATGTTGTGGCAGTTTTGTTGATGCTCCTGCAATAGTTGAAGTAGTTGTTGTAGTTGTCATAGTAGTAGTAGTTGTTGTAGCAATTGTAGTAGTAGCAGTAGTTATAGTAGTAGTAGCAGTAGTTGCAGTAGTACTAGTAGTTGTTGTTGTTGTTGAAGTAGAAGTAATAGTAGCAGTAGTTGTTATAGTAGGTTTAATAGAAGTGGTAATAGTAATAACTATAGTAGTAGTAGAAGTAGTAGTAGTAGTCGTCGTTCTTGTACTAGTTGTGTTGGCAGTAGCAGAAATAGTAGCCGCAGCAGTAGCCGTAGTAGTGATAGTAGCAGCAGTAGTAGGAATAGTAGCGATTGTAGTAGTGGTAGTAGTTGTAGTAACCATTGTCGCAGTAGTCTTAGAAGTAGCAATAGTAGCGATACTACCAATTGCAGTAGTAGTAACAGTAGTAGTGGTATTATTTGTACTAGTAGTATCTGTACTCATAGTACTAGAAGTAATAGTAGTAGTTAGGAAAGTCGACTAGTAGTAGTAGTAGTAGTGATTGTAGTAGTAGTAGTAGTAGTGGAAGTAGTAGTCGTTAAAATAGTAGCAGTAGGAGTAGTAGTAGGAGAAATAGAGTAGTAGCGGTAGCAATAGTCATAGTAGTAGTAGTTATATTAGTAGGAGTGGTGTTTCTAGCAGAAGTTGTAGTAGCAGTAGTAGTAGTAGCAGAAAGAGAAGTAGTAGTAGTAGTAATAGTAGTAGTAGTTGTAGTAGTAGTAGTAATAGTAGTGGTTGTTGTAGAAGAAGTAGCAGTAGTAGTAATAGTAGTAGCTGTAATAGTATTAGTACTATTTGTAGTTGTAACAGTAGTAGTAGTTGTCACAATTGTAGTAGTAGCAGTAGCAGTAGTAGTAGTAGAAGTAGTAGTAGCAGTAGTAGTAGTTGTGATTGTAATAGCAGTAGTGGTAGCAGTAGTAGCAGTGGTAGTAATAGCAACAGTTGTAGCTGTGGCTATAGAGTAAGCAATAGCAGTAGCTGTAGTAGTTGTTGTAGTAGTAGTAGCAGAATTATTGGCAGGTGTAGTAGAAGCAGCACCAGCAGCGGCAGTAGTAGCAGCAGCAAAAGTAGTAGTAACAGTAGTAGTAGTAAC
Organism: Trichopus zeylanicus subsp. travancoricus; assembly: GCA_005019695.1. NCBI lineage: Eukaryota > Viridiplantae > Streptophyta > Magnoliopsida > Dioscoreales > Dioscoreaceae > Trichopus > Trichopus zeylanicus. Next base: position 24,057 of record RXID01014985.1, read on the forward strand.
AATGGTAGTAGTAGTAGTAGAAGTTATAGGAGTAGTTGTAGTAGTAGCAATAATAGCATTAGTAGTAGTAGTTGTAGTAATAGTAGTAGTTGTTGTTGTTGTAGTAGTAGTAGTAGGAATAGTAGTGGTAGCAGTAATCGTAGTAGTAGTATGAGTTGTAGTAGGAGTAATCGTAGGAGTAGTAGTGGTGGTAGGGGTAGGAACTTTAGCTGTAGCAGCAGGAGTTGTAATAGTAGTAGCTGTAGTAGTATTAGCAACAGTAGTAGTAGTAGTAATAGAAGCAAAAGTAGTAGTAGTAGAAGTAGTTGCAGTAGTACCAGTAGTAATCGAAGCAAAACAAGGAGTAGTAGCAGTTGTTGTGGTAGCTAAAGTAGTAGTGGGAGAACTAGTTGGAGTAGTAGCAGTGGTAGCAACAATAGTACTTGTAGTAGAAGTAGTTGTAGCAGTAGTACTGGTTGTAGCTGTAGTAGTAGCAGTAGTTGCAGTAGTGGTAGTAGTAGCAGTAGCAGAAGTAGTAGTGGTACCAGTAGGAGTAATAGCAGAAGTAGAAGTAGTAGTATTATTAGTAGTAATAGTAGTACTTCGAGTAGCAGCAGCAGCAGTAGTAGTAGTACTAGGAGTAATAGCAGTAGTAGCCGTAGTACCAAAAGTAGCTATAATAGCAATAAAAATAGTAAGAGATGTAGTTGAAGCAATAGCTATGTTGGCAGTAGTAGAAACCGATGTAGTAATAGCTGTAGGACTAATAGTTTTAGGAGTAGTAGTTGTTGTTGTAGCAGTAGTAGTTGTAGTGATAGTGATAGTAACAGTAGTAGTAGTAGTAGTTACAGTAGCGATAGTAGATGTAATAGTAGTTGTATTCGTAGAAGTTCTAGGCGGAGTAGTAGTAGTAGTAGTAAAAACATTAGTAGTAGTAGTATTAGTAGTATTAGTAGTAGCAGTTGCTGTAGTAGCAACAACCGTAGCAGCAGCAGCAGTATTAGTAACAATAGTAGTAATAGGAGGGGTAGTCGCATTAGTAGTATTAGTTGTAGTAGTAGTAGTCGCAGTAGGAGTAGCAGTAGTAATAGTTGCAGAAGTAGTATTAGTATAGTAGTGGTGCTAGCGGTAGTAGTTGTAGCAGCAGCAGCAGCAGCAGAAGTAATAGTACTTGAAGCAGTAGTAGTACTAGTGGTAGTAGTTATGGTAGTAGTAGTAGCTGTAGTAACAGTAGGAGCAGTAATAATAGTAGTATTATTAGCGGCAATAGTAGCAGTAGTAGTAGCAGTTACAGTAGTGGTAGGTGATGATGTAGTAGTAGTGGAAGTGGTAGTTGCAGTAGTAGTTGTTGTAGTGGTAATAGTAGCACTTGTAGCAATAGTAGCAGTAGTAGTAGTAGTAGTAATAGCAGTAGTAGCCTCAGCAGTGACAGTCTCAGCAGCAGTAGCAGCAACAGTAGTAGTTGAAGCTGTAGTAGTAGTAGTAGAAGTTATAGGAGTAGTAGTTGTAGTAGCAACAGCAGCAATAGTAGTAGTAGGAGGAGGAGGAGTAGTAGTAGCAGTAGTAGTAGTATTAGTAGTAGTAGTAGCAGTAGTAGTAGTAGAAACAGCAGCAGTAGTAGTAGTAGCAGTAGCAGTAGTAGTAGTAGTATTAGAAGTAGGTGTATCAGTAGTAGATATAGTAGTAGTAGTAGTGGCAGCAGTAGTGGCAGAAGTCATAGTAGCAACTGTAGCAGGAGTTGTAGGAGTAGTAGTAGTTGGAGTGGTACGAGAAGTTGGAGTAGTGGGAGTAGTAAGAGTAGTCGCAGTATTAGGAGTAGTAGGTGTAGTAGTAGTAGTAGTAGTAGGAGTAGTAGTAGTCGAAGTACGAGGAGTAGTAGGAGTAGTAGTAGTAACAGTAGTAGACGTAGTAGTATTGGTAGTCGTACTAGTTGTATTAGTACGAGCAGTAGTAATAGTAGTAGTAGTAGTAGTAGTTATTATTGTTGTAGTAGGAGTAATAGTGGTGGTGGTGGTCGTAGTAGTTGTGGTAGTATTAGTAGTAGTAGTAGTAGTAGTAGTAATTGGAGCGTTAGTAACAGTAGTTGCTGCTGTTGTTGTTGTTGTCGTAGTACAAGTAGTAGTAGTAGTAGCTATAGTAGAACTAGTAGTAGTAGTTTCAGTAGAGGTAGTAATAGTAGTAGTAATAGTAGTATTAGTAGTAGTTGTTGTTGTAGCAGTAGTAGTAGTAGCAATAGGAACAGTAGTAGTAGGAGCAGTAGAAGTAGTAGTTGGAGTAGTAGTTGTAGTAGGAGTAGTAGTAGGAGTAGTAGTTGTGGTTGGGGTAGGATACGTAGTTGTAGTAGTAGCTATAGAAGTAGGAGCAGTAGTAGTATTTGCATTAGTAGTAGTAGCAGTAGTAGTGGAAGCAGCAGCAGTAGTAACAGAAGTAGTAGTAGTAGTACTAGTAGTAATAGGAGCAATACTAACTGTAGTAACAGTAGTAGTATTGGCAATAATAGTAGTAGGAGTAGTTGTAGTGGTAGTAGCAATAGTAGTACTAGCAGCTAAAGTAGTAGAAGAAGTAGTGGTAGTATTGTTAGCAGCAGCAGTACCCGTAGTAGCAGTAGTAGCAGCAACAGCAGATGTAATAGTAGTAGAAGTAGTAGTAGTAGTAGTAGTAGCAGCAGCAGCAGTAGTAGTAGTAGTAGATGTAGTAGTAGCAGTATTAGGAGTAATAGCAGAAGTAGCAGTAGTAGAAGTAGCAGCAATGACAATATTAGTAGTAGTAGATGCAGCTGTAGTAGTAGTAGTAGTAGTAGCAGTAGTTGTAGTGGTAGTCGTAGTAATAGTAGTAGTAGTAACAGTAGTAGTAGTGGTAGTAGTAGTAGTTACAGCAGCCGTAGTAAATGCAGTAGTAGTTGTATCAGTGGATGTGGTACGAGAAGTAGTAGTGGTAGTAGTAATAGCTGTATTAGTAAAAGTAGTAGTAGTAGCCGTTTTAGTGGTAGCAGTTGGGGAAGTAGTATTAGTAGCAGTAGTTGAAGTAGTTATAGTTGTAGCAGTAGTAGTAGCATTAATAGTAGTAGTAGAATTGGTAGCTGTAGTCGCAGAAGTAGCAGTTGTAGTTGGGGTTGTAGCAATAGTAGTACTAGGCATGGTAGTTGCAATAGTAGTAGAAGCAGTAGCAGTAATAGTACAAGTAGTAGTGGAAGTAGTAGGAGGAGTAGTAGTAGTTGTAGCCATAGAGGTAGTCGTACTAGTATTCGAAGTAGAAGTAGCAGAAGTAGCAATAGCAGCAGCAGCATAATAGTAGTAGTAGGAGTAGTAGGAGTCACAGTTGTAGCATTAGTAGTAGGAGATACTACTACTACTACTACTCCTACTATTACTACTTCTACTACTTCTCCTACTACTGCTACAACTATAACTACTAATACTACTATTGCTACCTCTTTTTCTACTATAACTACTCCTACTACTATAACTACTAATACTACTAATACTACTACTTCTATTAGTACTACAACTCCAACTCCTACTATTATAACTTGTACGACTACCACTACCCCTACGACTACTCCGACTACTACCACTATAATTACAACAACAACTACTACAAATACTACTACTTCTATTACTACTACTATTACTAATACTACTCCAACAGCTATTATTACTACTACTACCGCTACTTTTTCTATTACTACTACTACTACTACTAATGCTACAACTACTACTACTCCGACTACAACAACTACTACTACAACTACTACTACTACTAATATTACTACAACTACTGCTACTTCTACCACTACTACTAGTGTCGCTACTCCTTTTGCTACTACTTCAGCTACTAATACCACTACAAATACTACTACTTCTGTTACTACTGCAACTACTACTACTCCTCTAACTACTACTGCTACAACTGCTGCTATAACTACTACTGCTACTATTACTACTACCCCTACTACTACTACTTCTTCATTTACTACTACTACTACTACAACTTCTACTACTGCAATTGCTACTATTACTTCTACCACTACTATTTCTGCTACTACTACAATAACTAATATGATTACTACTACAACTACTACTATTACAACTATAACTACTACTACTACTGTTGCGGCTACTGCAACTACCACTAATAGTACTATGTATACTATTGCTACTCCTACTCTAACTCCTACTCCAACTTCTGCTACTACAACAACTTCTACTACTACAACTACCACTATTATTGCTCCTACAACTTCTACTACTGTTGTTACTACTACAACTGCCACTATGATTACTGTTGCAACCACTATTATTTCTACTACTACTACTATCACTACCAACACTACTACTGCTACACCTACTACTACTCCTACTGCTACTACTACTTCTACTATTGCTACTACTACAACTAGTACTGCTACTTCTACAACTAATACTGCTACAACTACTGCTACTATTACTGCTACTACTATTACAGCTACTACTACAACCACGACTACTACTATAGCTACTTCTACTACTGCTACTAATGCTATTGCTACTACTGCAACAACAACTGCTACTACTACTACTTCAGCTACTATTACTACAACTACTACTGCTAATACTACTACTAATACTACTACTACTACACTACTACTGCTACTATTACAACTACTGCTACTGCTACAACGACTACTACAACTACTTGTCCAACTACTTCACTTACAATAACTACAACTACGACTACTCGCACTATTGTGACAACAACTACTATTACTATTGCTGTTGCTACTCCTACTACTACTAATATTACCACTGCTACTACTACTACTAATACTGCAGCTACTACAACTACTGCTGACTACTACTACTACTACGGCCATTACTACTACAACTACTACTACTACTACAGCTACTACAACTGCTATAGCTACTGCTACTATTACTACTACTGCTGCTGCTGCTACTACTGCTACTACTACTACTACTACAATAATAACTACTACTACTATACTACTACTACTAGCAGTACTACTACAACTACTACTATTGCTGCCACTACTACGACTACACCTACAACTACTCATACTACTGCTGCTACTAGTACATCTACTACTAGTGCTGCTACAACCATTACTGCTACAAATATAACTACTGCAGCTACTACTCCTACTACTAATCCTACAACTACTACTACTTCAACTAGTGCTACTACTATTGTTGTTGCTGCTACTACAATAGCCACTATCACTACTATTGCTTCTACTACTACTACAGCTACTACAACTACTACTACTGCTACAATTGCTACTACTCCTACTACTACTACAACTTCTGCTACTACTTCTTCTACTGCTACTTCTGCACCTAATACTACTACTACTGCTACTACTACAACTAACACTACTTCCACTACTATCAAACTACTACTAGTGCTGCTACTCCTAATGCTTCTACTACTGCCACTACTACTACGACTACGACTACTACTACTACTAGTTCAACTACTCCTACTACTACTACTCACACTACTTCTGCTACTATGACTTCTCTTACTACTACTACAACAACTACTTCTACTACTACTACTGGTTTTATAATTCCTACAACTACTCCTACTACTATAGCTACTACTATGGCTACTACTAGTCGCACTTCTACTCCTAGTACTACTACTACTGCTACTACTACCAATACTACAACAACAACAACTACTACCACTACTGCTACTGCTACTACTTCTACTACTACTACTACCACCACCATTACTACTACCATTATTACTACTGCTACTACTATTGCAACTACTACTAGGAATACTTCGGCTACTACTTTTGCTACTACTACAATAATAAAAAGAACAACTACTACTACTATGACTTGAACTACTACTCCTACGACTACTTCTACAACTACAGCTACTTCTACTCCTGCTACTCCTACTACTGCCATGGCTACTACTACTACTACTACTCCTACTACTCGTCCTACTACTTCTCCTACTACTATGACAACTACCACTACTATTGTTACTATAATAACTACTACTGCTACTACTAGTATAACTACTGCTACTTCTGCTATTACTATTGCTACTACTACTATTATTACTGCTGTAACTACTACTACGACTACAGCTACTACTACTGCTGCTATTACTACAACTACAACTTCAACTTCTACAACTACTACTATAGTAATACTGCTACTATTGCTACTACTGTTATTACTGCTTCCATTCCTACTATTAGTTATACAACTACAATTGCTAGTACTCCTAATAATCATCTACTGCTACTACTATACTGCTACCTCCACTATTACTACAACTGCCATGTCTCATAATGCCAATCCTACAACAACAACTACTGCTACAACTATTACTATCACTACTACTTCAACTACACCTCCTAATATAGTAACTGCTACAACTGCTACTACTACTGCTACTATTACTATAACTTCTACCACTATGACTGCTATTACTATTACTACTACTACAATAACTACTACTACTACTACCACTACCACTACTACTCTCACTCCTAATACTGCTACTATTACTGCTACTGCTACAACTATACTTGTGGTAGTAGTAGTAGAAGTGGTAGTAGTATTCAAAGTAGTAGAAGTAATAGTAGTAGTTGTAGTAGTAGTAGTAGTTGGACTTGTAGTAGTAGCAGTAGTAGTGG
>RXID01014986.1:0-50000 GCA_005019695.1 Trichopus zeylanicus subsp. travancoricus
GTAGTAGCAGAAGTGATTGTAACAGTAGTAGCAGTATCATTAGCAGTAGTAGTAGTATAAGTAGTCATAGTAGTTGTTGTAGTAGTGGTAAAAGTCGTAGTTGTGTTACATGTAGAAATAGTAGCAGTAGTAGTTGTAGTAGTAGTAGTAGTAGCAGCTGTAGTTGCGATAACAGTAGTAGTAGCCACAGTTGTTATAGTAGTCAAATAAGTAGCAGTAATAGTAGTAGTGGTGGTAGTATTAGGCATAGCAGTAGCATTAATAGTGGTGTCAGTTGCTGTAGCAGCAATAGCAGTAGGAATTGCAATAGTAGTATTAGTAATTGAAGTAGCAGCAGTTGTAGTGGTAGCAGTAGCAGTAGCAATAGCAGTTGTGGGAGTAGCAGCATCAGTAGTAGTAGTAGCAGTCGTAGTTGTAAAAGTAGAAGTAGCAATAGCGGTAGTAGTACCAGTACAAGCATTAGTAGTAGTAATAACAGCAGAAGTAGTGGTAGTAGTTGTAGTAGTAGCGACACTTGTAATAGTAGTAGCAGCAACAATAGTAGGAGTAGTAGTTGTAGTAGTAGCAGTAGTGTAACAGTTGTTGCAGTAGCAGTAGTGGTTGTAGCAGTAGTAGTAGTAGGGGAAGTAGTGGCAGCAGTAGTAGTAGGAGGAATAGTAGCAGCAGTAGTAGTTGTAGTAGTAGTTGTGGTAATAGCAGTAGCAGTTGTAGTAGCAGCAAGAGTAGTACTAAGAGGAGTAGTAGTAGTAGTAGGAGGAGTAGCGATAGTAGTTGAAGTCGTAGGAGCAGAAGTAGTAGCCATAGCAGTAGCAGTGGTACCGGTAGCAGTAGAAGTAGTAGTAGCTACGGAAGTAGGACTTACAGTAGTGGCAGTAGGAGTAGCTGTAGTAGTAGTGGTAGTAGCAGTAATAGTAGCAGCATTAGGGGTAGTAGTAACAGTAGTAGTTGTTGTACTAATAGTGGTTGTTGTAGGTGCAATAGTAGTAGTAGCAGTAGTATTTGTTGGAGTAGTAGTAGTTTTAGAAGTAGTAGTCATAGTAGTAGTAGCAATAGCACTAGTACTAATAGTAGTAGCAGAAGTTGTAGTAGTAGTTTTAGTTGCAGTAGTCGTAGTAGTTGTGGTAACAGTAGTCGCAAAAGTAGTAGTAGCAGAAGTGGAAGTAGTGGTAATAATACTAGTTGCATTTGTGGCGGTTGTGGCAGTGGTCATCTTAGGTGTAGTAGTAACGGTAGTAGTGATAGCCGTTGAAGTAGTGCTAATAGGAGTAGCACTAGCGCTAGTACTAGTAGAAGTAGTAGAAGTAATGGTAGTAGTTGGAGTAGCAGTAGCAGTTGCAGTAGTGTAGCAGCAGTAGTACTAGTAGGAGAAATAGTAGCAAGTAGTAGTAGAAGTAATAGTAGTAGAAGCAGTAGGAGTAGAAGTAGTCATAGTAGGAGTATTAGTTGTAGTAGAAGTAGTGGAAGTAGTAGTAGTAGTAGTACTAGGAGTAGTATTAATAGCGGTTGGAGCTGTAGTTGTGGTTGTTGGAGCTGTAGCAATAGCAGTTGGAGTAGTAGTAGTAGCAGTAGCAGTAGTAGTTGTATTGGTAGTAGTAATAGTAGTAGTTCTCAGAGTGGCATTAGTGCTCTTGAAGTAGTTGTAGTACTATAGTCGTACTAGCAGTAGTTGTGGTTGAAGAGCTAGTAGTAGCACTAATAGTAGCAGTTCCAGCGTTAGTAGCATTAGCCGTTGTTGTAGTAGTAGTAGTATCATAGTAGCAGCAGTAGCAGGGGTAGTGGTAGTAGAAGTATTGGTAATAGTGGTAGTAATAGTAGTAGTAGTAGTAGGAGGAGGAGTAGTAGTAGTAGTAGTGGAAGTAGTTATAGTAGTATCAGCAGAAGAAGTAGTAGTAGTAGTAGTAGTAGTAGTAGCAACAGTAATATTAGGTGTAGCAGCAACAGCTGTAGCGGCAGTAGTAATAGTCGTAATAGGAGTTCCAGTAGTAGCAGTTGTAGCAGTAGCAATAGTAGTCGTGGTAGGAGTAATAATTATAGCAAGAGCAGTAGTAGTAATGGAAGTTCTAGAAGTAGCAGTAAGAGTAGCAGCAAGAGTAGCAGCACTAGGAGTAGTAGAAGTAGTAGTAGTTGTAGTAGTTGTAGCAGCAAGAGGAGTAGTTGGAGTAGAAGTAGTTGCCTAGTATGTGTAGTAGTAATAGTAGCAGTAGTAGAAGCAGTTGTAGTAGTAGTAGTAGTAGTAGTAGCTACATAGTAGCAGTAGTAATTGTAGTAGTAATAGTAGCAGTAGTAGGAGCAGTAGAAGTAGTAGTAGTAGTTGTTGTAGTAATAGTAATAGTTGTAGTAGTAGTAGCATTAGCAAAAGTAGTAATAGTGGCACTAGCTATAGGAGCAGTAGTAGTAGTTGCAATATTAGTAGCAGAGGTAGTAATACGAGTAGTAGTAGAAACAGTAGTGGTAGTAGTAGTAGCAGCAACAACAATTATTCATGTACTAGTATTAGTCATAGTTTAGTAGTAAAAGCAGTCCTTGTAGTTGGAGTTGCAGTTGAACTAGTGGCAACAACAATAGTTGTTGTTGTAGTAGTAGTAGTAGTGGTGATGTAGCAGTAGCAGCAGTAGTAGTATCGGTAGGAGTAGTGGTAGTTGGAGTACCAGTAGTAGTAGCAGTTGTAGTAGCAGAAGTGGCCATAGTAGTAGTAGCGGTAGCAGCATTAGTAGTAGCAGCAGTAGTAGTAGGGGTAGCAGTAGCAGTAGTAGACGCAGTAGTAGTAGCAGTAGTAATACTAGTAGTAGCAGTAGCAATAGTAGTAGTAGGAATAGAAATAGTAGTAGCAGTAGTAGTAGTAGCAGTAGCAGTAGTAGTAGCAATAGCAGTAGTTGTAATATTAGTAGCAGCAGTGGTTGCAGTGGTAGCAGTAGCGGTAGTTGTAGTAGGGGCGATAGCAGTGGTAGTAGCAATAGCAGTAGTAGTAGTAGAAGAAGAAGAAGCAATAGTAGTAGTAGTAGTCGCAGCAGTAGTGGTAGGAGTAGTGTTAATAGTAGTAGTAGTAGAAGCAATAGTAGCAGCAATTGTAATAGTAGTAGCAGTAGTTGAAGTTGAAGTTGTAGTAACAGTAGTAATTGTAGTAGTATTAGAAGCAGTTGTAGGAGGAGGTGGAGTACTAGCAGCATTAGTATTAGAAATAGTACTAGTAATAGTAGCAGTAGCAGCAGCAGCGGCGGCAATAGTAGTAGGAATGGCCGCAATAGCAGTAGTAGTAGTAGCAGTAGTAAAAGCAATATTAGCAACAGTACTAGTCGGAGTAGTAGTAATACTCTTATCAGTAGTAGTTGTAACAATAGTAGCAGTAGTAGTAGTTGTGACTTCATTATTATTAGCAATAGTAGGATGAGTAGCGGCAACAATAGTTCTAGTAATTGTAGTAGTAATAGTATTAGTAGTAGTAGTAGTCATAGTAGGAGAAGCAGTAGCAGCTGTAGTAGAAGTAGCAGAAGTTCAAGTTGGAGTAGCTTTAGTAATAGTAGTCATTATAGCAGTAGCAGTAGTTATAAGTAGTAATAGTAGTAGTAGTAACAACAACAGAAGTAGTAGCAGAAGAAAAATTAGAAGTAGCAGTTGTAGCAGTAGTAGTAGTAGCTGTAGTAGTAGTAGTTGCAGAAGTAATAGCAGCAGTAGTTGTTGTAGTAGTCGTAGCTGTGGTAGTAGTAAAAGTAGTTGTAACAGCAGCAGTAGCAGTAGCAGTAGCAGTACTAGTAGAAGGAGAAGTAGTAGTAGTAATAATAGTAGTAGTAGCAGTAGTAGTATTAGCAGTTGTGGTAGTAGCAGTAGCATAAGTAGTTGTAGTAGAAGCAGTAGTTATAGTAGTAGTAGCAGAAGTAATGGTCCGAGGAGTAGTAATAGTTGTTGTAGTTGCAGTAGTTGCAGTAGTAGTAGCAATACTAGTAGTTGTTGTTGTTGTTGTTGTTGTAGTTGCAGTTGTAGCAGTACAGCAGTAGTAGTACTAGCAGTAGTAGTAATAGTTATAGTAGTAATAGGAGGAGGAGGAGGAGTAGTAGAAGTAGTGGTAGTAGTAGTAGCAACAGTAATAGTAGTAGTAGTGGTAGTACTAGCAGCTGTAATAGCATTAAGAGGAGTAGAAGTAGTAGTAGGAGTAGTTGGAGTGGTAATAGAAGTAGCAGTAGTAGGAGTGAGGGTAGTGGTAGTATTGGTAGTAATAGTCATAGTAGTGGAAGTAGTCGGAGTGGCAACTGCAATCATAGTTGTAGTTGTGGGAGTAGTAGAAGTAGCAGTAGTAGTAGTAGCAGTAGCAGTAGAAGGAGTAGCATTAGTAGTAGTAGTAGTACTAGTGGTAGTAGTAGTTATTGTTGTTCTCGTAGTAGTAGTAGTGGTAGTAGTACGAGCAGTAGCCGTTGTAGAACCAAAAGTAGCTACAGTTGTGATAGTTACAGTAGTAATTGCAATTGTAGTAGTAGTAGTCTTAGCGTTAGCTATAATAGTAGTAGTAGTTATAGGATAAGAAGTTGTAGTAGTAGTACTAGGAGTTGCAATCAGAGCAGAATGAGTTGAAGCAGTAGTAATAGTAGTAGGAGTAGATAGAGTAGTAGTACTAGTTGGAGTAGGATTACTAGTTGGAGTAGGTTAGCTGTAGCAGTAGTCGCAATAGTAGTTGCACTGGTAGGAGGAGGAGTAGTAGCAGTAGTGGTAGTTGGAGGAGGAGGAGGAGTAGTAGTAGTAGGAGGAGGAGGAGGAGTAGCCATAGGAGTAGTAGTAGCAGCAGCAGCAGTAGCAGAGTAGTAGTAGTAGCAATAGTTGTAGTCATAGCAGTAGTTGTGTAGTAGTAGTAGTTGCGATAGAAGTAGCAACAGTGGTAGTGATAGTAGTTGTAGTAGGAGATGTAGTAGTAGTAGCGATGGTAGGGGAAGAAGTAGTGCTAGCAATAGTAGTAGTATTAGTTATTGTGGTTGTAGGTGTACTTGTAGTAGTAGTGATAGTTGTTGTCATTGTAGTTGTAGCGTAAGTAGCAATAGTAGTAGCAGTAGCTACAGTAGGAGGAGGAGTAGTAGTAATGGTAGTCACAGTAGTAGTAGTAGTAGTAGTAGTAGTAGTAGTAGTAGTAGTAGTAGGAGTAGTTGTACTAGTAGTGGTTGGAATTGTAGCTGTAGCAATAGTGCTAGGAGTAGTAGCCGTAGCCTAGAAATAGTAATAATAATAGAAGAAGTAGTAGTAGTTGTTGTAGTACTAGTAGTAGGAGTAGTAGAAGAAGTAGTAATAGCAGTTGTCGTTGCAACAGCAACAGTAGTAGTAGAAGTAGCAGTAGTAGCATTAGTTGCAGCTGCAGCAGTAGTAGTAGTAGAAGTTGTTGTAGTTGTAGTAGCAGTAGTAGCAGTTGTAGTAGTAGTTGTTGTGGCTAAAGTTGTAGTAGCAGTAGTGTAGTAGTGGTACTTGTAGTAGAAGTGGTATCAGTACTTGTATTAGTAGTTGTATTAGTAGTATTAGTAGTAGTAGTAGTAGTAGTAATAGTAGTAGTAGGACTACTAGTAGGAGCGGGAGCAGCAATAGTAATAGTAGTAGTTGTTGTAGTAGAAGCAGTTGTCATAGTAGTTGTAGTTGTCAGGGAAGTAGTGGGGCTAGAAGTAGTAGTAGTAGTAGAAATAGTAACAATAGAAGTAGCGTTAGTAGTAATTGTAGTGGTAGTCATGGCAGTAGTAGTAGACATTGTAGCAGTAGTAATAGTAGTAGTCATAAGAGTAGACGTAGTATTAGAAGTAGTAGTAATAGTAGTAGTGTAGTAGCAGTAGCATTAGTAGTAGTAGTGGAGGTAGTAGTAGTTGTAGTTGTTGTAGTTGTAGCGGAAGTAGTAGTAGCGGTTGTAGTAGAAGTAGTAGCCATAGTAGTAGTAGTAGTCGTAGTAGTCGTAGTAGTATTAGGAGAAGTAGTTGTACTAGGAGGAGGAGCAGCGGCAACAACAACTGTTGTAATAGTAGCAAGAGCTGGAGTAGTAGTAGTAGTTTAAATAGTAGTAGTAGCAGCAGGAGTTATAGTAGTTGCAGTAATAGGAGCCCTAGTAGCAGTAGTAGTAGCAATTGTAGCAGTTGCAGCAGTATCTGTAGTACTAGTATTAGCAGTAGTAGCTACAGTAGTAGTAGTTGCAGTTGTACCAGCAACAGTATTAGTAAATGTAGTAGGAGTAGTTGTTGTTGTTGCAGTAGCAGTAACAGTAGTAGTTGCAAGAGTCATAGTAGTAGTAGTGAAAGAAGTAGTAGTTGCAGTAACAGAAAGAGTAGTAATACTAGCAAATGCCATAATAGTAGTAGTGGTGGTGGTAGTAGTAGTAGTCATTGTTGTATGAGAATTAGTAGTCGTAGCGTTAGCTGTAGCATTAGTAGTTGTAGTAGAAGTATTTGGAGTAGTAGTAGTCGAAATAATTATAGCAGTAATAGGAACAGTAGTAGTAGTAGTAGTTGTTGTTGTTGTTGTTGTTGTTGTAATATAAGTAGTAGTAGTAGTAATAGTAGTGCTAGTAATATTAGTAGTAGTGGTGGTACTAGTAGTAGGAGTAGTAGTAGGAGTAGTAATAGGAGTAGGAGTAGCTATAGTAATAGTAGTAATAGCAGTAGTAGTAGTCGCAGTAGTAGTAGTAGTAGTAATAGTAATAGTATGAATAGTAGTACTAGCAAGAGCTGTAGTAGTAGTAGGGGTAGTAGTAGGAGTAGCAGTAGTAGTAGTTGTAGTAGTAGAAGTAATGGTACTAGGAGCGGCAATAGTAGTAGTAGGAGTAGTTGTAGTAGTGGTAGGAGTAGTTGTAGTAGTTGGCTGAGTAGTCGTAGGAGTTGTAGTAGAAGTAGTTGTAGCTATGGTAGTAGTAGCAATGTTAGTAAGAGAAATAGTTGTAGTACTTTTAGTACTATAGTAGTAATGGTAGTGATAGTAGCAGTAGGAGTGCTAGTTGTAATAGTAGTAGTAGTTTTAGTACTATAGTAGTAGTAGCAGTAGTTGTAGTAGTAGTTGTAGTAGTAGTGGTAGTAATTATAGTAGTAGTAGTATTAATAGTAGTAGTAGTAATAGTACAAGTACTATTAGAAATATTAGTATTTGCAGTAGGTGTATTAGGAATAGTAGTAGTAGTGGTGGTAGTGGAAGTAATAGTAGTAGAAGTAGTGGTAGTAGTGTAGTAGTAGTAGTACGAGTAGTAGCAGCAGTAGTACTACTACTAGTAGTAGAAGTTGTTGTTGTTATCGTCGTCGTCGTAATAGTAGTAGTAGTAGTAGCATTAGGAGTTGTAGTTGCAGTAGTAATAGCAGAAATATTTGTAGTTGCTGTATTAGTATTACTCGTAGTAGTAGCAGTAGTAATACAATTAGTAGTAGTAGTAATATTAGTTGCGGTAGTCGCAGCAACTGCAGTTCTTGTAGCACTAGTAGCGACAACAGTGGCAGTAGTAGCAATGTTGTAGTAGTAGATGTAGTAGTAGCAGTAGTAGTTGCAGTAATAGTAGAAGTCATAGCGGTAGTAGTATCTGTAGCAACAGTAGTAGATGTAGTAGAAGTAGTTGCTGTAGTTGTAGTACTAACTTTAGCAAAAATTGTAGTAGTAGTGGCAATAGTAGTAGTATTAGCAATTGTAGTAGTATGAGTAGCAGCAGTAGCAGCAGCAGTAGTAGTTGCTATAGTAGCAGAATCGGTAGTAGCAGTAGTAGTTGTTGTAGTAGTAGTAGTAGTAGTGATACTAGCAACAGCAGTATCACTAGTATTAGCAGTCATAGTAGTGGTAGCGGTAGCGGTAGCGGTTGTTGTAGTTGTGGTCATTGTAGAAGTAGTAGTAGCAGCAGCAGTAGTAGTAGTAGTAGTACTAGTAGGAGTAATAGTACTAATAGCAGAAGTAGTAATAAGAGTAGTAGTTGTAATAGTAGTAGTAGTGTTAGTAGTAGTTGTAATTGTAGCATTTGGAGTATGTGTACTAGGAGGAGTAGTAGTAGCGGTAATACTAGGGGTAGTTGTGGCAGTCGGTGTAGAAGTAGGAGTAATAGTAGGAGTAGTTCTTGTAGTTGTAGTAGTTGTAGCAGTAGTAGTAGTAGCAGTAGTAGGAGTAGCAATACTAGTAGCAGAAGTAGTAGTAGGAGTAGTAGTTGTAATAGTAGTAGTAGTGTTAGTAGTAGTTGTAATAGTAGTAGTAGCAGCAACAACAACAGTAGTAGTAGTAGTAACAGTAGTATAGTATTAGTAGTATAATAATAGTAGTAATAGTAGTAGTGGTCGGAGTTGTAGTGCTAGTAGTCGTACTTGTAGTTGTTAGAAAAGTGGTAGCAGCCGTAGTAGTAGGTGTAGTAGCTGTAGTAGTTGGAATTGGAGTAGGAATAGTAGTAGTCGTAGTAGTAGTAGTACTAGTAGTAGGAGTAGTAGTTGTAGTAGGAGTAGGAGTTGGAATAGTAGTAGACATAGTAGTAGTAGTAGTTAGAATAGTAGTAGTCATAGTAGTAGTTGACCTTATAGTAGTAGCAATAGGAGTAGTGGTAGCCGCAGTAGTAGTAATATTAGTAGTAGTAGTAGCATTAGGAGCAACAGTAGCAGTTGTAGTAGTTGTAGTAGTTGGAGTTGTAGTAGGAGATGTAGTTCTTGGAGTAGTGGTAGCAGCGTTATTAGTAGTTGCAATAGCAGTCGGAGTTCAAGTAGGAGCAGCAGTTGGAGCTGTAATTGTTGGAGTAGTGGTCGCAATAGTAGTAGTAGTTGCAACAGCAGAAGGAGTTGGAGTAGGAGTAGGAATAGTGGTAGTCATTGTAGTATTAGTAGTAGTAGTAGGAGTAGTGGGAGTAGGAGTAGTAGTTGTAGAAGTAGTAGTATTAGGAGTTGGAATAGTAGTATAGGAAGTATTAGTAGTAATAGTAGTAGTAATAGTAGTAGTAGTAGTAATAGTAGTAGTTGTAGTGGTAGTTATTCTTGTAGTAGTATCTGTAGGAGTAGAGGTAGCAGTAGTAGTAGTAATAGCTATTGTATTAGTAGCAATATTAGTAATAGTAGTAGTTGTAGTTGTAGTATGAGTTGGGGTAGTAGTAGTTGTAATAGCAGCAGTAGTAATAGTAGTAGTAGTAGTAGTAGCCGAAGTAGTAATAGTTGTAGGAGTAGAAGAAGAAGAAGTAGTAGTAGTAGCAGGAGTAGCAGTAACTATGGAAATAGTAGTAGTAGGAAACGTAGTTATTGTAATATTAGTAGTAGTAGTAGTAGCAGTGGAAGCAGTAGTTGTAGTAGTAGTAGTAGTTGAATTTGTAGCAACAGTGCTTCTAGTAGTAGTAATATGGGTACCAATGGGAGTAGTAGTAGTAGCAGTAATAGTAGCACTAGTAATAGTATCATTTGTGTGAGTAGTAATAATACTAGCAGTAGTTGATGTATTAGTAGTAGTAGCTGTAGTAGAAGCTGTAGCAGTAGCAGTAGGAGTAGTACTAGTAGTAGTAGTAGTAGTTGTAGTAGTAGTAGTAGTAGCAATAGTAGTAGTAGTAGGAGTACTAATAGTACTAATAGCAGCGGCGGCAGCAACGGTAGCAGCAACAATAGCAATAGTAGTAGTAGTGGTAGCAGCAGTAGTAGTAGTAGCAGTAGCAGTTGAAGAAGCCGCAGCCGCAATTGGAGTAGTAGTAGTTGTAGTAGCAGCAGTAGTAGAAGTAGCTATTATAGCAGTGGTAGCAGTTGCAGTAGTTGTAGTAGTAGTAGTTATTGTAGAAGTTGTTGTTGTTGTATTAGTTGTAGCAGTAGTAATTGTAGTAGTAGGACTAGGACTAGTTGATGTTGTTGTTGTTCTAGTTGCAGTTATAGCAGTAGTAGTAGTATTAGTAGTAGTAGTAGTAGTAGTAGTAGTAGTAGAAGTAGTTGTAGTAGTAGCAGCCATTGTAGAAAAAGTAGTAGTTGTTGTTGTAGTGGTAGCAGTAGTAGTAGGACTCGTAGTAGCTGTAGTAGTAGTGGTAGGAGTTGTAGTAGAACTAGTATTGGTAGCAATAGTAGTAGTTGTTGTTGTAGTAATAGGAGAAGTAGTAGTAGTAGTAGTAGTGGTAGTAGTAGTGGTAGTGGTTGTAGTGGTAGTAGAAGTAGTAGTGGTAGTGGTGGTAGTAGTAGTTATTATTGTTGTAGTAGCAGTAGCAGTAGCAATAGTAGTAAAAGTTGTAGTTTTAGTAGTAATAGTAGAAGTTGTAGAAGAAGTAGAAGTAGTAGTAGAAGTGGTTGTAGTAGTTGTATTAGCTGAAGCAGCAGTAGTAGTAGAAGAAGTGGTAGTAGTAGATGTAGTGGTAGTAGTAGTGGTAGCAGGAGTAGTAGTAGTTGTTGTTGTTGTTATAGTAGTAGTAATAGTTATAGTAGTGGTAGTATGAGCAGTAGTTGTAGTAGTTGTAGTGGTAGTAGTGGTAGTATCATAGTTCTAGTAGTAGTAGTATTAGTCAGGGTGATAGGAGTGGTAGTAATGGAAGGAGTAGTAGGAGCAGTAGTTATAGTAGTTGTAATAATAGTAGTAGCTGTAGTAGAAGTAGAAGAGATAGAAGTAGTTGTAGTAGTTGTTGTTGTAGTATTAGTGGTAGCAGTAGTCTTACTTGTAGTTGGAATTGTAGTAGGAATAGTTGTAGGAGTACGAGTAGTAGTCCGAGTAATAGTAGTTTTAGTAATAGTAGTAGGAGTAGAACTTGTTATTTTTATTATCGTAGTAGGAGTAGTAGTAGTAGTAATCGCAGTAGTAGTAGTAGGAGGAGTATTAGTAGTAGCAGTAGGAGTAGGGGTAGTGGTAACAGCAGTAGCAGTTGTAGTAGTAGAAGGTGTAGCGGTAGAAGTAGGAGTAGTAATAGTTATAATAGTAGCAACAGTAGTTTTAGTCATAGTAGTAATTATAGAAGGAGTAGGAGCAGAATTAGTAGCTGTGGTAGTAGGAGTAGTAGTAGTTATAGTAGTTATTATTGTAGAAGTAGAGGTAGCAGTAGTAGCAACAACAACAGTGGTAGTAGTAGTAGTAGTAATAATGGTAGTAGGAGGAGGACGAGTAGTAGTAGTAGTAGTAGTAGTAGTAGTCGTTGTCGTCGTCGTCGTCGTTGTTGTTGTAATAGCGGTAGCATCAGCAGCAGTAGTGGAAGTAGTAGTAGTAATAGTAGTAGTAGTAGAAGTGGTGGTAGTAGTAGTAGTGGTAGTTGTCATAGTAGCAGATGTTGTTGTTGTAGTAGCTATTATTCTAGTTGTTGTAGTTGTAGGTTTAGTAGTAGTAGCAGTAAGAGTAGTAGTACTAGTAGTAGTAGTAGGAGGAGGAGTTGCAGTAGGTGTAGGAGTTGGAGTTGGAGTAATCATAGCGGTAGTTGTAGTAATTAAAGTAGTATTAGTAGATGTAGTCGTAGTTGTTGTAGTGGTAGTAGTAGAAGCAGCAGCAGCAGTAGTAGTAGTTGAAGTAGTAGCAGCAGTGCTTCTCGTAGTTGTAATATTAGTAGCAAAAGGACTTATAGTAGAAGTTGTAGTAGTAGTAGTAGTAGCAATATTATTGGTTATAGGAGTAGTAGTAGTACTAGCAGTAGTAGATGTAGTAGTAGTGTAGTAGTAGATGTAGTAGTAGTAGCAGTACTAGTAGTGGTATTTGTGGAACTAGTAGCAGTAGTTGTAGCGGTAGTAGTAAAAGCAGCAGTAGTTGTAGTAGTAGTTATTGTTGAAGTCGTAGCAGCAGTGCTTCTAGTAGTAGCAGGATTAGTATCTGTAGTAGTAATAGTATTAGTATTAGTTGTAGGAGTAGAAGTTATACTGGTAGTATCAGATGTAGTAGTAGTCTAGTAGTAGCAGCAGCTATAACAGCAGCAGTAGTTGTAGTAGTTGTAGTAGTAGCAGGAATACTAGTAGTAGTAGCAGCAACAACAGATGCAGCAGTAGAAGTTGTAGTAGGAGCAGTAGTGGTACTAGTAGTAGTTGTAGCAGAAACAATAGGAGCATTAGTAGCTATAGTAGTAGTTGTTGTTGTAGTAGTATTTGTAATTGGAGTAGTAGTACCAGTAGCAAAAGTAGGAGTTGTAGTAGTAGTTGTAGTTGCAATAGATTAAGTAGTAGTAGTTGTTAGTGGAGTAGTAGTTGTAGAAGTAGTAGGAGTAGTAGTAGTTGTTGTTGTAGTTGTAGTGGAAGTAGTAATAGTAGTACTACTAGTAGTAGTAGTAGTACTTGTAGTGGCAGTAGCAGTTATTGTTGTTGCAATTTTAGTTGGGGTAGTAGTATCACTAGTAATAGGAGCAGTAGTAGTAGGAGGAGGAGGAGGAGGAGGAGTACTAGGAGAGGGAGGAGGAGTAGTGGTAGTAGTAGTAGTAGTAGTAGTAGTAGTAGTCATAGTAGTAGTAGGAGTAGCAGCAACAGTAGCCGCAGTAGTAGTAGGAGTTGTCCGAGTAGGAGTAGTACTAGGAGGAGTATTTGTACTTGTAGTCGGATTAGAAGTATCAGTAGGAGTTTGGGGAAGTGTAGTAGTAGCAGTAGAAGTAGTTGCAGAAGTAGTAGTGGAAGTAGTAGGAGAAGTAGCAATAGATATAGGAGTAAGCGTAGTAGTAGTAGTAGTAGTAGTAGTAGTAGTAGCACTAGTAGTAGATGTAGTAGTTGTATTAGCAGTAGTAGTAGTGGTAGTAGTAGTAGCAGCATTTCTAGTAGTAGGGACAGCTACAGCAGAAGCTGCAGCAGCAGCAATTGTTGTAGCAGCAGTAGCAGTAGTAATAGTAGTAGTAGTAGTTGTTGTTGTTGTACTAGTACTAGTAGGAGTCAGAGTAGCAGTAGCAGTAGAAGGAGTCAGAGCATTAGTTGTAGTAGCAGGATCAGGAGTAGGAGTAGAAGTATTAGTAGTAGCAGTAATAGTTTTAGTAATTGTAGTAATAGTAATGGTAGTGGTAGTAATTATACCAGTAACAATAGTAATAGTAGTAGTAGTAGTAGTAGTAGTAGTAGTAGTAGTAGTAGTAGTAGTAGTAGTAGTAGTAGTAGTAGTAGTAGCAGCAGAAGTAGTAGCAGTAGTAATAGTAGTGGTAGTAATCATACAAGTAATAGCAGTAGTAATAGCAAAAATAGTAGTAGTTGTTATTGCATTTGTCATAGTTGCAGTAGTAGGAGATGGAATAGGAGTAGTAGTATGAGTTGTAGTAGTAGTGGTGGTAGGAGTAGTAGTAGTAGTAGTACTATGAATATGAGTATGAGTGGTACTAGGAGTGCTGGTAGTAGTAGTAGTAGCAGTAGCAGTAGTCGTAGTAGGCACAGTAGTAGTTGTAGTAATAGCTATAGTAGGAGTAATAGTAGTAGTAGTAGTAGTAGTATTTATTGTTGTAGTAGTGGTTGTAGTAGTAGGAGTAGGAGTAGGAGTAGTAGTGTTACTAATAGTCGTTGTAGTAGTAGTATTAGTAGTTTTATTAGTAGTAGTAGTGGAAGTAGTAGTTGTTGCAAAAGTAGTGGTAGTAGTTGTAGTAGTAGTAGAAGTAGTGGTAGTAGTAGTAGTAGCAGTAATTGTAGTAGTAGTAGTAGTTACAGTAATAATAGTAGCAGTATTAGTAGTAGTAAAAGTAGTAGTTCTAGTAGTAGTAGTAGTAGTAGTGAAAGTAGTAGAAGTAGTATTCGTAGTAGTAGTAATATTAGTAGTGGTAGCAGTAGCAATAGTAGTTGAAGTAGCAGTAGGAGCAGTAGTAGTTATAGTAGTAGATGTAGTTGTAGTAGTAATAGCGAAAGCACCAGTAGTAGTAGTAGTTGTAGTAGTTATAGCAGTAGTAGCAGAAGTTGTCGTAGTTGTGGTAATAGAAGTAGCTATAGCCATAGACACAACAGTAGTAGTTGTAGGTGTAGCATCAGTAGTAGTAGTAAGGATAGTAATAGTAGTAGTAGAAGTCATAGTAGTAGTAGTAGTTGTAGTAGTAGGAGGAGGAGTAGTGGTAGTAGCAGCACTAGCAGGACTAGTAGTAGTAGTAGTGGCAGTAGTAGTAGTAATAATAGTTGCAGTAGTACTATTGGAAGTCGTAGTAGACATTATAGAAGCAATCGCAACAGTTGCAGTACTAGTGGCAGTAGTAGTAGTGGGAGTGACAACAGCAACAACAGTAGCAGTTGTATTAGCAGTAGTAGTTGCAAAAGTAGTAGTTGTTGTAGTAGAAGTAGTTATAGTAGTAGTTATAGTAGTAGTAGCATTAGTAGTGGTAGTAGTTATTGTAGTTGCAGTAGTACTAGTAGTAGTAGTAGTAGTAGTAGTAAAGCAACAACAGCAGCTGTAGTAGTAGTAGTAGTAGCAGTAGAAGCAGCAGTAGTAGTAATTGTACGAGCAGTGGTAGAAGTCACTGTAGTAGTAGTAGAACTAGTAGTATTAGTAGTAGAAGCAGAAGTTGTAGCAGTTGGGGTAGTAGTGGTATTAGTATGAGTGGTAGTAGTAGTTCCTATTGCAGTAGTAGTAGAAGCCTTAGTAGTTGCAGTAAAAGCAATTGTAGTAATATAGTAGTAGTAGTAATAGTAGGATGAGGAATGGCAGTAGTAGCAGCAGCAGTAGTAGTAGTAGTAGTAGCAGTAGTAATAGTAGTCATTATTGTAGTAGTAGTAGTACTAGCAGCAGAAGCAGTAGTAGTAGTAGTCATTATTGTAGTAGTAGTAGTAGTAGTAGTAGTAGTAATAATAGAAGTAGTAGTAGCTGCAGTGGTAAAAGTAGTAGTTGTAATAGCAACAACAATAATAGTAGTAGTAGTTGTAGTAGTATTAGCAAAAGTAGTAGTAGAAGTTGTAGTAGTAGTAGCAACAGTAGCAGTAGTAGCAGCAGAAGTAGCAGTAGTCGCAGATGTAGCAGTAGAAGCAGTACTAGTTATAGTAATAGCAATAGTGGGAAGTGCAGTTGTAGTAGTAGCTGTAATAGTGCTGGTAGTAGTAGTAGCAGCCATACTGGTAACAGTAGTAGTATTAGTAGAAATAGAAGTAGCAGTAGTAGCAGCGGTAGTAGTATTGCTGCCATTACGGTAATAGTAGCAGTAGTAGTAGTTGTTGTATGAGTAGTAGAAAAGATAATAGAAGTACCAGAAGTAGCAGCAGCAGCAGCAGCAGTGGTACTAGTAGTAGAAATAATTGGAGCAGAAGTAGTTGTGGCAATAGTAGTTGTAATTTTAGTAATAGTTGTTGTAGTAGTAGCTGTAGTAGTAGCAGTTATTGTTGTTGTAGTAGTTGTAGTAGTAGTAGTATTAGTAACAATAGTTATAATAGTAGTAGTAGTAGTAGAAGTAGTAGTATAGTAGTGGCAGAAGTAGTAGTAGTAACAGTAGTAGTTGTTGTTCTTGTTGTAGCAGTAGTAGTAGCAGAAGTAGTAGTAGTAAGAGTAGTAGTAGTTGTAGTAGCAGTAATAGGAGTTATAATAATTCTAGTAGTAAAAGTATTCGTAGGTGTAGTTTTAGAAGTAGGAGTTTGTGTATGTGCAGTAGTTGTAGCAGTAGTACTAGTAGTAGTTGTATGAGTAGCAACGGTACTTGTAGTAGTAGTAGCAGGAGTAGGTGTAGTAGTTGTAGTAGTACTAGTAGTAGTAGTAGTGTTAGTAACAGTAGTAGTTGTAATTGTAGTATTAGTAGTAGTTGTAGCAGCAGCAGTAGTAGTAGGTGTATTAGTAGTAGCATGAGAAGTAGTAGTGGCAGTAGTAGCTGCAGTAGTAGTTGTAGGAGTAGTAGAAAACATAGTAGTAGAAGTAGCTGAAGTAGTAGTTGCAGCAGCAATAGCAGTGGTATTAGTAGTAGACGTAATTGGCTCAGAAGAAGTTGTAGTAATAGTAGTATTAATTTTAGTAGTAGTTGTAGTAGTAGTAGTAATAATAGCAGCAGCAGCAGCAGCAGCAGCAGTAGTAGTAGTAGTAGTAGGATTAGTAGCAGTAGTTATAATAGTAGTAGTAGTAGTACAAGTAGTAGTTGTAGTAGTGGTAGAAGTAGTAGTAGTAATAGTAATAGTTGTTGTTGTTGTTGTAGTAGTAGTAGTAGCAGTAGCAGCAGAAGTAGTAGTACTAATAGTAGAAGTAGTAGTCGTAGAAGTAATAGTAGTAGTAGTAGTCAAAGCAATAATAGGAGTTATAATAATTCTAGTAGCAGAAGTAATCGTAGGTGTAGTTTTAGGAGTAGGAGTTGGTGTATGTACAGTAGTTGTAGTAATAGTACTAGTAGTAGTTGTATTATTAGCAACTGTACTTGTAGTAGTAGTGGCAGGAGTAGGTGTAGTAGTTGTAGTAGTACTACTAGTAGTAGTAGTGTTAGTAATAGTAGTAGTTGTAATCGTAGCACTAGGAGTAGTACATGTAGCAGTAGCAGTAGTAGTAGTTGTATTAGTAGTAGCAAGAGAAGTAGTAGTGGTAGTAGTAGTTGCAGTAGTAGCAGTAGGAGTTGTAGTAGTAATAGTAGCTGTAGTAGTTGTAGTAGTAGTGGTAGAAGTAGTTGTAATAGTAGTTGTAGTAGTAGTTATTGTTGTAGAAGTTGTAGTAGTAATAGGAGTAGGTGTAGGAGTACGGGTAGTAGTAGGAGCAGTAGTAGAGGTAATAGAAGAAGTACGAGTCGTAGTTGTCATAGTAGGAGTAGTAGGAGTAGCAATAGTAGTAGTAGCAGTAGTAGTTGTAATAGTAGTTGAAGAAGTAGCAGTAGTGGCTGTAGCTGTAATCGTAGTAGACGCTATCGTAGTAGTAGTAGTAATTACAATACGTGGAGAAGTTGTTGTAGTAGTAGAAGTAGTGGTAAAAGTATTTGAAATGGTAGTAGCAATAGTAGTAATAATCGAAGTAGAAGTAGTGGTACTGGTAGGAGTTGTAGTAGCAATAGTAGTAGTAGTAGTAGTAGTAATAGTGGAAGTAGTTATCGTAGCAGTAGTTGTAGCAGTAGTAGTAATAGTAGTAGTTGTAGTTGTAGAAGTAGTAGTAGTAGTAGTTGTTGTTGTTGTTGTTGTAGTTTTTGTAATAGTAGTAGAAGTAGTAGCAGGAGTAATCGCAACAGTAGGATTAGTATCAATAGTAGTAGTAGTACTGGTAGTAGTAGTATTTGTCGTAATAGGAGTACTAGTAGTAGTACTAGTAGTAACAACAATAGTAGTAGTAGTAGCAGTAGTAGTCTTGCTACTACTACTACAAGTAGTATTAGTAGTTGTTGTTGCAGTGCCGCTAGTAGTAGTTGTAGTAGTAGTAGTACTGGTAGTAGTAGTAATTCTAGTAGTAGTAGTAATAGTAGTAGTAGTAGTAGTAGAAGTAAGAGTAGAAGTAGTTGTAGTAGGAGTAGCAGTAGTAGTTGTAGTAGAAGTAGTAGTAGTAGTAGTAGTAGTAGTAGTAGTTGTTGTTGTTGTTGTTGTTGTTGTTGTTGTTGTAGTAGTACGTGTGGATGTACTAGAACTAGTAGTGGTAGCAGTAGAAGGAGTAGTAGTAGTACTAGTAGTTTTAGTAGTAGTAGAGGTGGTGGTGTAGTAGCATTAAAAGGAGTGTAGTAGTAGTACCTATTGTAGGAGTTATAGTAGTAGTAGTAGTTGTAGAAGCCGTAGTAGTAGTTGCAGTAGTGCTAGTATAAGTAATAACAGAAGTCGTTCTAGTAGTAGCTGCAGTAGCATCCGCAGTGCTAGTAGCAGCAGGAGTACTACTACTAGTAGTAGTAGTAGTTATAGTAGTAGTAGTAGCAATCCGAGTCATAGTTGTAGTAGTAGTAGCAGCAGTAGTGGTAGTAGTATTGTTAGTAGTATTAGTAGTAGTTGTAGTAGCAATAGCAGTAGTAGCAGTTGAAGTAGTAAAGTTCTAATGGGAGTATTAGTAGTAGTAATAGTAAAAGTCATACTAGTAGTATTAGTATTTTTAGGAGTAGTAGTTGTTGTAATAGTAGTAGTAGTAGTAGTAGCAACAACAATAGTGGCAGTAGTAATAGGAGCAGGAGTAGTACTTGGAGTGGTCGTATTTGCCGTAGTTGTAGTAGTAGTGGTAGTAGTAGCAGCAGAAGTAGTAGTAGAAGTACTAGTAGTAGTAGCATTAATAGCCACATGAGTAGTGGTAGTAGTAGTTGTTGTTGTTGTAGTAGTAGTCATAGTACCAGTAGTAGTAGTAGTAGTAGTAGTAGCAGTAGTCATTTTAGTGCCATAAGTAATAGCAGTAGTAGTAGCAGAAGTAGTAGTACAAGCAATAATTGTACTAGTGGTAGCTGTAATAGTAGGATTAGTTGCAGCGATGGCAGTAGTAGTATTCGTATTAGTAGTAGTACTAGTTGTAGTATCAGAAGCGGCAACAGTAATAATAACGGTAGTAGCCATAGCAGTAGTAGCAATATTAGTAATAGTAGCAGTAGTAGTAGTAGCAGTAATAATAGGAATAGTAGCAATAGTTGTAACAGTGGAAGCAGCAGCAGCAGCAGTAATAGTAGTAGCAGGAGTAGTAGTAGCAGGAGTAGAGTAGTAGTAGTAGAAGAAGAAGTAGTAGTAGTGGTAGTTGTAGTAGCTGCAGCAGTAGCAGCTGTAGCAGTGGTAGTAGTAGTAGTAGTAGTAGAACTAGTTGTAGTACTAGCAACAGTAGTAATTGCTGTGGTAGTAGTAGCGGTAGCAGCAGCAGTAGGAGTTGCAGTAGTAGCAATAGTAGCAGCCGCAGCTGCATCAGTAGTACTATTAGTAGTGTTAGTACTAGTAGTCTTAGTTGTTGTTGTTGTTGTAGTAGCAGTAACAGTAGCAGTAGTGGCAGTATTAGTTGCAGCAACAATAGAAGGAGCGATAGTAACGGTGGTAGTTGTTGCTGTAGTAGTAGTAGTTATCGGAGCAGTTGCAAAAGTAGTTATTTTTGTAGTGGCTGTAGTAGTATTACTAGTAATAGTAATAGTAGCAACTATTATAGGTACAACCACAGTAGTAGGAGTAGTAGCAGTAGTAGCAGCAACTCAAGCCGTAGTAGTTGCAGTAGAAGTAGTAGTAGAATCAGTGGTAGTAGCTGCAGTAGTTCTAGTAGTAGTAGTTGCAGCAACAACATTAGTGGCGATAGTAGTATTACTAGCAGCAACAACAGTAGCAGTAGTAGTATTATATATGGCAATACTAGTAGTAGCAGTGGCAGAAATTGCATAAGTTGTAGTAGTAGTACTAGTAGTAGTTTTAGTAGAAGCAGTAGTAGTATTAGCGGTAGTATCTATAATAGCAATGGTAGTAGTAGTTGTTACAGTAGCAGTAGTTCTAATAGAAGTAATAGTAGTTGTAGTTGTAGTTGTAGGAGTAGTAGTAGTTGTTTTTGCTATAGTTGTAGTTGTAGTAGTAGTTGTAGTAGTTGTACAACTAACAGCAATAGTAGTAGCAGGAGTAGTTGCAATAGCAGTAGCAGGAGAAGAAGTAGTAGCAGCAGTAGTCGTAATAATAGTAGTTGATGTAGCAGTAATAGCGATAGTAGCAGTAGTAGTAGTAGTAGTTGTCGCAATTGTAGAAGTAGTAGCAGATGTAGTAGCAGTAGGAATAGTGGTAGTAGTATTAGAAATAGTTATCGTAGAAGTAATAACATCAACAACAACAAACGTAGTAGTTGCAGTGATAATAGTCTTATTAGTCGCCAAAGTAGTTTTAGTTGAAGTATTAGCAGGAGTAGCGGTAATAGTAGTAGCAGTAGCAATAGTAGTAGTACCAGAAGTAGTAGATGTAGTACTAGTAGTAGTTATAGTAGAAATCGTAGAAGCAGTTGTAGTAATTGTAGTAGCAGAAGTACAACAATTGTAGCAGTATTAGGGGAAGTAGTAGTAGTAATAGTAGTGGCAGCAGCGGTAGTGGCATCAATAGTAGTATTAGTTGTAGTAGAAGTAGTTGTAGCAGAAGTTGTACTAGTAAAGGCAATAGAAGAAGTAGCAGTAATTGTAGTAGAAGTAGTAGTAGAAATAGTTGCCATAGTAGTAGTGGGAGCAGCAGCAGCAACAGTAGCAGTAGTAGCAATAGTAGTCGTATTAGTAGCCACAGTAGAAGTAGTAGTAGTAGTAGTAGTAGTAGCTATAGCAGTAGCAGTTATAGAAGTAATAGTAGTAGTAGCAACAGTAGTGGTAGCCGTAGTAGTTAAAGTGGTTGTACTAGTAGTAGTAGTAGTAGTATTAGTAGTAGTACAAGTAATAGGAGTAGTAGTAGTAGGAGGGGGAGCAGGAGTTGGAGTTGGAGTAGTACCAGTAGTAGTAGTATTTGGAGTAGTTGTAGCTATAGGAATAGTACTTGTAGTAGTAGTATTTGGAGTAGTTGCAGTAGTAGTAGTAGTAGCAGCAGGTGTAGCAGTAGTAGTAGCAGAAGTAGTAGTAGCAGTAGTAATAGTAGTAGAAGTAGTAGTATTAATAGCCGAAGGAATAGTAGTAGTTGTAGCAGTTCTAGTAGTAGTAGCTGTAGCAGTAGTAGTGGTGGTGGTAGTAGTAGAAGTAGAAGCAGTAGAAGTACTAGTAGTAGAAGAAGTTGTAGCAACAGTAGTAGTAGTAGTAGTAGTAGTAGTAGTAGTAGTAGTAGTAGTAGTAGTAGTCGTAGTCGTAGTAGTAGTAGTAGTAGCAGCAGCAGCAGTAGTAGGAGTAGTTGTAGTAATAGCAGTACACGTAGTAGCGTGGTTGCAGTAGAGTAGTGTAGGACTAGTAGTATTAATAGCTGAAGGAATAGTAGTAGTTGTAGTAGTTGTAGTAGTAGTAGCAGTAGTAGTAGTAGTAGTAGTAGTAGTAGTAGTAGTGGTAGTAGTAGAAGTAGAAGTAGAAGTAGTAGAAGAAGAAGTAGTAGTAGTAGTAGTAGTAGTAGTAGTAGTAGTAGTAGTAGCAGCAGTAGTAGGAGTAGTTGTAGTAGTAGCAGTGCACGTAGTAGCGTGGTTGCAATAGAGTAGCAGTAGGACTAGGGTTGTAACAGTTATAGTTGTTGGAGTGGTAGTAGTAATAGTAGCAGTAGTTGTACTAGAAGTGAGGTAGTAGTAGCAGTAGTAGTAATATTAGTAGTAGTGATAGTAGTAGTAGTTGGAGGAGGAATAGTAGTGCAAGTAGTAGAAGTAATTATTGTTGTTGTAATTGTTGTAGTAGTGGTAGTAGTAGTAGCTATAGTTATAGTTGTACTAGTAGTAGTAGTAGTAGTAGTGGTAGTAATATTAGTAGCAGCCGCTGTGGTTGCCATAGAAGTTGTAGCAGCAGTGGTAGTAGTTGTCGTAGTACTAGTTGTAGAACTACTAGTCTAGTAGCATTAATAGCCACATGAGTTGTAGTAATGCTAGCAGTTGTAGTAGCTGTTATAGTACTAGTAGTTGTAGTAGTTATTGTTGTTGTAGTGCCAGAAGCAGTTGCAACAGTAGTGGCAGAAATAGTAGTAGAAGCAATAATTGTACCAAAGGTAGCCATAATAGCAGGATTAGTTGCAGCAATGGCAATAGTAGTAGTCGCATTAGTAGTAGTTGCAGCAGTAGTAGTTGAAGTAGCGTCAATAATAATAATAATAGTAACCATAGGAATAGAAGCCATATTAGTAGTAGTAGTAGTAGTAGTAGCAGTAGTAGCAGTAGTAGTAACAGTGGAAGCGGTTGCAGAATTAGTTGTAGTAGTAGTAGCAGCAGCAGCAGTAGTCATAGTAGAAGAACAAGAACAATAATAAGAAGAAGAAGTGGTAGTAGCAGCAGCAGCAGTGGTAGTAGTAGTAGTAGTAGGAGAAGTAGTTGTAGTACTAGCAGTGGTAGTAGTAGCAGTAGCAGCAGCAGCAGCAGTAGTAGCAGTAGTAGTAGTCATAGCAGCAGTAGTAGTAGTAGCAGCTGCAGTTGTAGCAGTAGTACTAGTAGTTGTGTCACTATTTATAGTCTTTGTCATCGTCGTTGTAGCAGTAGTAGTAATAGTAGTAGTAGTAGCAGTATTAGTTACAACAGCAATAGAAGTAGCAGTAGTTACAGAGGTAGTTGTTGCTGTAGTAGTAGTAGTTGTAGGAGCAGTCACAATAGTAGTTATTATTTTAGTAGCCGTAGAAGTAGTACTACCAATTGTAGTAGTAGTAACTATAGTAGGTACAACGGCAGTAGTAGCAGTAGTAGCAGCAGCTCGAGTCGCAGTAGTAGTAGCGATAGTAGTAGTATAATCGGTGGTAGTAGCCGCAGTAGTTTTAGTAGTAGTAGTTGCAGCAACAACAACAGCAGCAAGACTAGTGGCGGCAGTGGTATTACTAGCAACAACAGTAGTAGCTGCAGCAACAGCAGTAGCAATGGCAGCAGCAGCAGTTGCAGTAGTAGCAGCGCTAGTAGCATTAGTAGCAGCTGCAGCTGTAGTAATAGTAGTAGTAGTAGTAGTAGTAGTAGTGGTAGTAGTAGTAGTAGTAGTAGTAGTACTACTACTACTACTACTACTACTAGAAGTAGTAGTAGTAGTACTAGTAGTAGCTGTAGTAGTAGTAGCAGTGGTTGTATTAGCAGTACTAGTAGTAGCAGAAGTACAGCAATTGAAGGAGTAGTTGGGGAATACTAGTAGTAGTACTAGCAGAAATAGTAGAGGTTGTAGTAGTTTTTGTAATTGTAATTGTAGTTGAAGCAGTAGTAGGATTACTGGTTGTAACTATAATAGCAGTGGTAGTATTAGTAGTAGTAGTAGCAGTAGTTCAAATAGAAGTAATAGTAGTTGTAGCTGTAGTTGTAGGAGAAGTAGTAGTGGTTGTTGTTGTAGAAGTAGTAGTAGCAGTAGTTGTAATAGTTGTAGCAATAGTGGTTGTAGCAACAATAGTATTATTAGTTGTAGTAGAAGTAGTAGTAGTAGTTGTTGTAATAGTAGAGGTCGTAGCAGAAGTAGTAGCAGTCGGAGTAGTAATAGTTGCCATAGTAGTAGTAGACGAAACAACAACAATAGCAGAAGTTGTAGTAGTAGTAGCAGTAGTAGTTGTAGTATTAGTAGCCACAGTGGAAATAGTAGTAGCAGTAGTAGTAAAAGTAGCAGTAGCAGTTGTGGAAGCAATAGTAGTAGCAGCAGTAGTTGTGGTAGCCGTGGTAGTTGCAATGGTGGTGGTAGTAGTAGTAGTACTAGCAGTAGCAGAAGTAGTAGGACTAGTAGTAGTAGTAGTAGGGGCAGGAGTTGGAGTTGGAGTAGTACCGATAGTAGTAGTGTTTGGAGTAGTTGTAGTAGTAGGAGTAGTACTAGTAGTAGTAGTATTTTGAGTAGTTGTAGGAGTAGTAGCAACCGTAGTCATAGTTGTAGCAGAAATAGTAGTAGGAGTTATATTAGCAGTTGTAGTGGCAGCAAGAGTAGTAGTAGAAGTAGTAGTAGTAGTAGTAGTGTTAATAGCCAAAGGAGTAGTAGTAGTTGTAGCAGTTGTAGTAGTAACAGTAGTATCAGTAGTAGTAGTAGAAGTAGAAGTAGCAGAAGTAGTAGTAGTAGTAATAGTAGTAGCAGTAGAAATAGTAGTAGTAGGAGTAGGAGTAGTAGTAGCATTAGCAGTAGGAGTAGTTGTACTAGTGGCAGTACACGTAGTAGGGTGGTAGCAGTAGCAGTAGTAGTAGTAGTAGTATAACTAGTAGAAATAATTATTATAGTTGTTGGAATGGTAGTAGCACTAGAAGTAGTAGTTGTAGTAGCAGTGTGGTAGTAGTAGCAGTTGTAATAGTATCAGTAGTAGCAGTAGTAGTAGCAGCAGTAGTAGTTGTAGTAATAATAGTAGTAGTAGTTATAGCAAAACTAGTAGTAGTCGAAGAAATCACATCAGTAGAAGTACTAGTAGTAGTTGTTGTTGTTGTTGTTGTAGTAGTTGTAGTAGTAGTAGTAGTGGTAGTAGTAGTAGCATTACTTAGGAGAGTAGTAGCGGTAGAAGCAGTAGTAGTAGTAGTAGCTGTAATCGTAGCTGAAGCAGTAGCTACTGCAGGAGTAGTAGTAGTAGTGGTTGTGTAGTAGTGGAAGTCGTAGTTGTAGTAGTAGTGGCCGAAGTAGTAGTAGGAATAGTAGTAGGAGTAGGAGTTGGATTAGGAGTCATAGTAGTAGTAATAGTAGTATCAGTAGTAGGGGCAGTGGTAGTAGTAGTAGGATGAGGAATAGTAGTGGTAGTAGTAGTAGCAATTATTGTTGTTGTAGCTATAGTTGTAGTTGTACTAGTAGTTGTAGTAGAAGTTGTAGTAGCAGCTATAGTTATAGTTGTAGTAATAGTAGCAGTAGTAGCAAAAGTTGTAGGAGTAGTATTAGTAGCAGTACTATTAGTAGTAGTAGCAGTAGTAGTCATAGTAGGCGTAGCAGGAGTAGTTGCAGCAGTAGCAGTATTCATAGTAGTAGTATTGGCAGTAGGAATGGTAGTAGTTGTAGGAGTAGAATTAGTACTAATATTAGTAGTTGTAGTAGTGGTGTAGTAATAGTAATAGTAGTAGTCGAAGTGTAGATGTAGATGTAGTAGTAGTAGTAGTAGTAGTAGAAGCCGTAGTAGTAGTAGCAGTAGTTGTAGTGGTAGTAGTTGTTGTAGTAGGGGTCATAATAGTAATAGTAGCATGAATAGTTACAGTAGCAGTAGTTGTTATAGTTGTGGTCGTAGTAGTAGTAGTAGAACTAGTAGTTGTTGTTGTAGTAGTAGTAGCAGCAGAAGCCTCCGTAGTAATAATTGCGGTGGCTGTTGTTATCGTTATTGCACTTATAGTTGTAATTGTTGTAGTAGTAGTAGTGGTTGTAAGAGTAGTTGGAGTAGTAGGAGTTGTAATAGTTGTAGTAGTAGGACTAGCAGTAGTTATGGTAGCAATAGTAGTAGTTGAAGAAGTAGTAGTAGTAAGAGTAGGGTTAGCAGTAGTGGTAGTCATAGTGGTAGTAGTCGTATTATTTGAAATAGGAGTAGTACAACTAGTAATGGTTGTTGTAATAGCAGTTCGAGTAGCAGCAGCAGTAGTAGTAGTAGTAGTAGTAGTAGTAGCAGTTGGAGCCACAGCAGGAGTAGTAGTAGTAGTAGTAGTAGTAGTAGTAGCAGTAGTAGCAGCAGCAATAGTTGTAGTAGTTGTAGCGGCAAGAACAATAGTAGTACTAGTTGTTGTTATTGTTGTTGCTATAGTAGTAGTAGTAGTTGTTGTTGTTGTTGTTGTTGTTGTAGTAATCGTAGTAGTAGCAGCTGCAGTAGTAGTAGTAATAGTAGTAGTAGTCTTTGTAGTAATAGTAGTAGTTGCTGTTGTTGTCGTCATAGTAGAAGTAGGCGTAATAGTCAGAGTAGGGGTAGGATTTGGAGTAGTAGTCACCGTTGTATTAGTAATAATTGAAGTAGTAGCAGCAGTAGTAGTGGACGTAGTAATAGTAGTAGTAGGAGTAGAAGTAGTAGTCATAGTAGTAGTAGTAATAATAGTAGGAGCAGCCGCTACACTAGTTGTCGAAGTAGCAGTTGTTTTAGTAGTTGTGTTAGTAGGTATAGTAGTCATAGTTGTAGCAGTAGTTGTTGTAGTTGTTGTTGTAGTAGGTAGTAGAAGGACTTTTAGGAGTAGTAGTACTAGTAGTAGTAGCAATAGTAGTAGTTGTAGAAGTAGTAGCAGTAGCAGTAGGAGTTGTAGTAGTAGTAGTTATAGTAATAGTAGTAGTAGTACCAGTGGTAGCAGTAGTAATAGCAGTTGTATCAATAGTAGTAGTAATAGTAGCAGTAGTAGCAGTAGTGGTCGTAACAGTTGTAGAAGTAGTTGCAGTCACAATAGTTGTAGTAGTAGTTGTAGTAGAAGTAGTTATAGTAGTAGTATTATTAGTTGCAATAGTAGCAGTAGTGGTAGCAGTAGTTGTTGTAGCAGAAGTTGTAGTAATAGTAATAGTATCAGTCGTAGTAGAAGCAATAGTAGTAGTAGTAGTAGTAGTAGTAGGAGTAGTTGGAGTAGTGGTAGTAGTAGTAGCAGCAGCAGCAGCAGCAGTAGTAGCAGTAGCGGAAGTGGCAGTAGTAGTAGAAGTTGTTGTTGCGGGAGTAGTAGTAATAATCGGAGTAGTAGTAGGAGTAGGAGTAGGAGTAGTACAAATAGTAGTAGTTGTTGTTGTAGTGGCAGTAGGAGTACTAGTAGTAAACGTTGGACTAGGAGTAGTAGTAAGAGTTGTAGTAGTAGTACTACTACTATTAGGAGTAGTAGTAGTCATAGGAGCAGGAGTTGTAGTAGTAGTAGTAGGTGTAGTAGTAGCAGCAGTAGTAGTATTACTACTACGACAACTAGGAGTTGTAGTAGTAGCAGTAGTAGGGACAGTAGTAGTAGTAGTAGTTATTGTAGTAGTAGTTGTAGTAGTAGTAGTAGGAGTAGGAGTAGGAGGAGTAGTTGGTGTTGTAGTAGTGGTAGTAGTAGTTGCAGTGGCAATAATAGTAGTAGTAGTAGTAGTCATAGTCATAGTAGTAGTAGCAGCAGCATTAGTAGTAGTAATAGTAGTGGTAGTAGGTGTAATAGGTATAGTAGGAGTAGTAGTTGTTGTAATAGTTGTAATAGTAGTGGTAGTAGCTGTTGTTGTAGTAGTAGTAGTTATAGTAGTAGAAGAAGTAGGAGTGGTCGAAGTAGAAGTAGTAGTAGTAGTTGTAGTAGTAGTAATAGTAGTGTTAGGAGGAGTAGTAGTAGTAGTAATAGTAGTAGTAGTTGTTGTTTCATCCATAATAGTAGCTATATTAGTAGTTGTAGGAGTAATCCGAGTAGTAGTCATAGTAGTAGTTGTAGTAGTAGTAGTTGTTGTTGTTGTTGTTGTTGTAGTGCTAGTTGCAGTAGGACTAGTAATAGCTGTTGCAACAGTTGCAGTAGCAGTACTAGTCCTTGTAGTAGTAGTAGTATTTGTTGCAGTAGTAGGAGTAGGAGTAGGAGTAGGAGTAGGAGTAGAAGTAGTAATAGTGGTAGTAGTAGTTGTTGTAGTAGTAGTAGTAGTTTTAGTAGTAGTAGCAGTAGCACTCAGAGTAGCAGTTGTAGCAGTAGTAGTATTAGTAGTAGTATTAGTAGCAGTAGTAGCTGTACCAGAAATAGTAATAGTCGTATCAATATTAGTAGTAGTAGAAGTAGTAGTGTGAATAGTCGTAGTAGGAGTTGAAGTAGGAGTAGTAGGACGAGTAGTAGTAGTTGGAGTGCTTGTATTAGTAGTAATAGTAGTAGCAGACGTAGTAGTAGTATTTGTAGCCACAGTAGTAGTAGTAGTAGAAGTAATAGTATTAGAACTAGTATTAGTAGCCGCAGTAGCAGTCGTAGTAGTCGTTGTAGAAGTAGCAGTAGTAGCAGTAGCAGCAGCAGCAGTGGTAGTAGTTCCATTAGTAGTTGTACCAGTAGTAGTAGTAGCCGAAGTTGTAGTAATAGGACTAGCTGCAGTGGCAATAGTCATAGTAGTAGTGGTAGTTGCAATAGTGTCAGTAGGAGTAGTAGTAGTAGTAGTAGTAGTAGTAGGAACAGTAGTAGTAGCAGTAGTGGTACTAATAATAGTAGTAGTAGTAGTTATTGTACTTATTGTAGTGGTGGTTGTAGTAGTTGGACTAGGAGTTGGAGTAGGTGTAGTAGTAGTAGTTGTTGCAGCAGTAGTAGTAATAGTAGTAGTACTAGTAGTAGTAGTTGTAGTAGCAATGACAACAGTAGGTTTAATAGTTGTTGTATTAGTAGTAGTACTAGTAGTAGTAGCAGGAGTAGTAGTTGTTGTAATAGTAGTGGCAGTAGTGCCACTAGTAGTAGTAGTACTAGTAGTAGTAGTAGAAGGAGTGGTAGATGTAGTAGTAGTAGTCGTAGTAGTAGTAGTTGTTGTTGTAGTAGCAGCAGTAGTAGCAGTTGTAGAAGTAGTAGCAGTAGAAGCAAAAATAGTTGGAGTGGAGTAGTAGTTATACAAGTAGTGGTAGTCGTAGTTATAGTGGTAGCAGTGGTACTAGTAGTAGTAGTCGTAGTTGCAGTAGTGGTGGTGGCGGTGGCGGTAGTAGTAGTAGTAGTAGCGGTAGTATTAGTTGCAGAAGTTGTAGTTGTAGTAGTAGTAGTGGTAGTTGTAGCTGTAGTACTAGTAGTAGGAGTAGTAGGAGTAGTGAGAGTAGTAGTAGTAGTAGTTGTTGTTGTTGTAGTAGTTGTAGTAGTAGCAGCAGTAGCAGCAATAGTAGTAGTAGCAGTAGTACTAGTAGTAGTAGTTATCTCAATAGCAATAGTACTAATAGGAATAGTAGTATGAATAGGAGTAGGAGTAGTAGTAGTATTAGTAGTAGCAGTTGTAGTAGTAATAGGCGTAGTAGTAGGAGTAGGAGTTGGATTTTGAGTAGTTGTAAGAGTAGTTGTAGTGGCAGTAGTTGGAGTAGGAGTAGCAGTACTACTAGTAGTTGTTGTAGTAGTAGTTGCGGCAACAGCAATAGTAGTAGCAATAATAGTAGTAATTGTTGTTGTTGTTGTTGTAGTCGTAGTAGTAGGATTAGTTGTAGGAGTAGAAGTAGGAGTAGGAGTAGTGGTTGTAGTAGTAATAGTAGTAGCAATATTTTTAGTAGTTGTAATAGTAGTAGTAGTAGAAGTAGGAGTAGTAGTTGTGGTAGTTGCGATAGCGGTTGTAATAGTAGTATTAGTAGCTGTAGTATTCGTAGTAGTAGTAGCAGCAGCAGTAGCAATAGTAACAGTAGTAGTAGTAATAGTAGTATTAGTAGTAGTAGTAGTATTAGTAATAGTAGTAGTTGTGGTGGTTTTAGTAGTAGAGGAGTAGTAGTAGCAGTAGTAGTATTGGTAGTAGTAGTAGCAGTAGTAGTAATCGTAGTAGTAGTAGAGGTAGTATTAGTAGTAGTAGTAATAATAGTTGTAGTAGGAGTGGGACTACGAGCAGTAGTAGGAGTAGTCATAGTTGGAGTAGGGGTAGTAGTAGTCGTAGTGGTAGTTGCAGTTGCAGAAGTAGAATTATCATGGGTAGTAGTAGTAGTTGTAGCTGCAGTAGTAGTAGTAGCAGCAGCAGTAGTAGTAGAAGTAATAGTAAGTAGTAGTAGTATTAGAAGCCATGGTGGCAGTTGTTGTAGTAGCAGTAGGAGTGGCACTTGTAGTAGCAGTAGTTGTAGCAGTAGTTGTAGTAGTAGCAGTTGTATTAGTAGTAGTAGTAGCAGAAACAGTAGTAAAAGCAATAGTGGTAACGGTAGTAGCAGTGGTAGTAGTGGTAGTTTCAGCTGCAGCAGTAGTAGTAGCTATAGCAACAGTTATAGTAGTTGTGGTAGCTGCAGTAGTGTTAGTAGTACTACTAGTAGTAATAGTAGTAGTAATAGTAGCTACAGTAGCAGTAGTGGCTATTGTTGTAGCAGTAGCAGTAGTGGTGGTAGTCATTGCAGTTGTAATGGCAATAGTAGTAGTAGTAGTAGTAGTAGTAGTTGTTGTTGTTGTTGTAGTAGTAGGAGTAGTTGCAATAGTAGGAGTTGTACTTGTTGTAATAGTAATTGAAGTAGTAGTAATAGTAGTTGTTGTTGTTGTAGTACCTGTAGCAGTAGCAGTAGAAGGAGTGGTTGAATTAGTAGTTGTAGTATTAGTAAAAGTAGTAGTAGTAGGCGTGTTAGGAGTAGTAGTAACAGCAGCAGCAATAGTAGTAGGCATAGTAGTAGCAGTAGCAGTAGTAGTAGCAGTAGTCATCGTACTTGTAGTCACAGATGTAGTAGTCGATGTTGTTGTTGTAGTAGTAGTGGTACCAACAACAGTATCGGTAGTGGCAGTAGTAGTAGTAGTTGTTGTAGTAGTAGTAGTAGTTGTAGTTGTAGCAGTAGTGGTAGTGGTTGTAGTAGTAGCTGTAGTAGAATTAATTATAGTAGCACTAATAGTAGCAGTAGGTGGAGTAGTAGTAGTAGTTGTTGGAATTGTAGTAGTAGCAGGAGCAATAGTTGTAGTAGTTGTAGTAGTAACATTAGCAGTAGGAGTTGTAATTGCGGTAGTAGTAGTAGTAGTAGTAGTAGTAGTAGTAGTAGTAGTAGTAGTAGTAGTCGCAGTACTCGTAGTAGTCTTAGCACAAGCAATAGCAGCAGCAACAGTAGTAGTAGTTGCTGTAATAGTTGTAGTAATAGTAGCCGTAGTTATAATAGTGGTAGTTGTTGTTGTTATTGTCATTGTTATAGTAGTAGTAGTAGAAGGAGCACTAGTAGAAGTAGTAGTTCAAGTAGTACTTGTAATAGTAGTTGTAGTAGTAGTTGTTGTTGTTCCTGTAGTACGAGTAGCAATAGCAGTAGTAGCAACCGCAACAGCAGCAGTAGTATTAGTAGTAGCTGTAGTTGGAGTAGCAGAAGTAATTGTAGTACTTGTAGATAGTAGTAGTGGTAGAAGTAGTAGTTGTAGCAGTAGTAAAAGTTATAATAGTAGTAGTACCAATAGCAGTAATAGTCATTGTAGTAGCTGATGTTGCGAAAGTAGTAGTAGCTGTAGCAGTAGCAGTAGGGGTAGCTATAGTGGTTGTAGTAAGAGAAGTAGTAGCAATTGTAGTAGCCTTAGTAGCAGTACCAGCAACAGTAGCAGTAGTAGTAGTAGTCGTAGTAGTAGTTGTCATAGTCGTAGCAGTAGTAGTAAGAGTAGTAGCAGTAGTAGTAGTTGCAATAGTAGTCACAGTGGTCGCAGTTGTAGTTGTAGTAGTGAAAGTAGTGGTAGTAGCAGTAGTAGTAGTAGTGGTGGTGGTGGTAAGGGTAGTAGTAGTAGTAGTTGCATTAGAGGTAGTTGTGGTAGTAGGAGTAGTAGTAGCCATAGTACCAGTAGTGGTAGCCATAGTAATATTAGCAGTAGCTGAAGAAGTAGCAGCAGCAGAAGTAGTTGTTGTTGAAGCAGTAGTAGTATCAGTTGTAGTAGTCGCAGCATCAGCCGTAATAGTAGAGGTAGTAATCATAGTAGCAGAAGCTAAATGTAGTAGTAGTAGTTTTAATTGATGTAGTTGTAGAAGTAGTATTAGTAGTGGTAGCAGCAGTAGTAGTAGTTGTAGCAGTGGTGTTAATAGAATTATGAGTAGTAATAGTAGAAACAGATGTAGAAGCAGTAATAGTGTTAACAACAATAGTAATAGTACTAGTAGTAGTAGGAGTAATTGCAGTAGTAGTTGTTGTAGCAATAGTAGGAGTGGTAGTACCATTAGATGTAGCAGTTGTAGTAGTAGGTGTTGTACCAGCTGCAGCAGTAGTAGTTGTAGCAGTTGAAGTAGTAGTTGCAGTTGTAGTAGTAGAAATAGCAATACCAGCAGTAGCAGATGTAGTAGTAGTTGTATTTGGAGTAGTAG
The DNA here is from genome assembly GCA_005019695.1 of Trichopus zeylanicus subsp. travancoricus. Lineage (NCBI taxonomy): Eukaryota > Viridiplantae > Streptophyta > Magnoliopsida > Dioscoreales > Dioscoreaceae > Trichopus > Trichopus zeylanicus. The sequence continues at coordinate 31,037 of RXID01014986.1, forward strand.
AAGTGTTCGTAGCAGCGGTAGTAGTATTATTAGTAGCAGCAGCAGCAGTAAATGTAAATGTAGTAGTAGTAGTCGTATTAGTAGTAGTAGTAGTGGTGGTAATAGTAGTAGTAGAATTTGGAGAAATAGCTGCGATTGCAATAGTAGCAGTAGAAATAATTTGAGCAGTTGCATTGTTAATAGCAGTAGAAGCAGTTGTAGTAGTTGTAGCAAAAGTACTAAAAGTTTTAGGGGTAGTAGTCATAATAGCAGCAGCAGTAGTAGTAGTGATAGCAATTGTAGTAGTAGTACTAGTAAGAGTAGTAGTAGTGGTAGCAGTTGTAGTAGTAGTACTAGTAACAGTAGCTGTGGTATTAGTTGTAGCAGTAATTGCAGCATTAGTAGTAGCTGTAGGAGTAATTGTACCCGAAGAAGTGGTAGGAGAAGTAGAAGTAGTATTAGTAGTTGTAGTTGTAAAAGTAGTAGTAATAGTGAATTAGAAGTATTAGTAGTAGCAATAGCCATACTAGTAGTCATAGTAGTAGTAGCAGTTATAGTAGTAGTAGCAGTAGTAGCAATTGTAGTAGTAGCAGTTGTATCAGTTCTAATCGCAATAGGAGTAGTTGAAGTTGTAGTAGTGTTAGTAGTGGGAGAGGTAGTAGTAGTATTAGTAACCATAGTAGTAGTCGTAGTAGTAGTAGAGGTAGTAGTAGCAGTAGCAGCAGCAGTTGTTGTTGTAGTGGTAGAAGTCACAGTTGTAGTAATAGTACAAGGAGTAGTCGGAGTAGCAATAGTTGCAGTAGTGGTCGCAGTAGTAACGGTAGTAGTAGTAGTGGTAGAAGTTGTAGCATTAGTTGCTGAAGTAGCAGTAGTACTAGTTGTAGTAATAGTAGTAGTTGTAGTCAAGTTAGTAGTAGCAGTTGTAGTAGTAGTGGTATTTGTAGTAGTTGTAGTAGTAGTGGCATTTGTAGTAGTTGTTGTAGTAGTGGTATTTGTAGTAGTTGTGGTAGTAGCAGTTGTAGTAGTCGTGGTAGTTGTAGCAGTAGTGGTAGTAGCTGTTGTAGTAGTAGTATAGGCAGTAGTACTAGTAGGATAAGTAAGAATAGTAGTAGTTGCAGCCTAGTAGTAGTAGAAGCAACAACATTAATAGTGGTTATTGTTGCAGTAGTGGTAGTTATTGTTGTAGTAGCAGTAGTAGTTATAATAGCAGAAGTTGTAGCAGTTATAGAAGTAAAAGTAGTATTAATAACATTAGCAGCAGTAGTGGAGGATGTAGCAGTAGTTGCAGTAGCACCCATAGTAGCAGTAGTAGTAGTAGTAATGGTATTAGTAGCAGTAGTAGCAGCAGTAGTAGTCATTGTGGTAGTTGAAGTAGTAGTAGTAGTGACAGTAGTTGCAGCAGTTGTAGTTGTAGTAGCCATTGTAGTGAAAGTAAGAGTAGTAGTAGTATGAGAAGTAGTAGCTGTGGCAATAATAGTAGTAGTAGTATGAGAAGTAGTAGCTGTGGCAGTAACAGTAGTAGTAGTAGTACTAGTAGTAGCAGTGGTCGCATTTCTAGTAGTATTCATAGCAGTTGAACCAGCAATTTTTTTAGTAGTAGTAGTAGTCGTACTAGGGCAGTAGTAGTAGTAGTAATAGTAGCAGTATTGGCAGTAGTAGAAAAAGTTATAGTAGCAGAAGCAGTAGTGATTATGGCATTACTAGTGGTAATAATAGCAGTAGTAATAGTATCAGTCGTAGTAGTAGAAGTTCTATTAGTCGAAGAAGTAATAGTAGCTGTAGTAGTAGTAGTAGTAGTAGCAACAATAGCCGTAGTAGCTGTAGTAGCAATCGTAGTTGTAGTAATAGACGTACGAATAGTGGCAGTAGTAGTAACAGCAACAGTAGTAGTAGTAGTAACGCAGTAGCAGTAGTAGCCGTAGCAGTAATAGTAGCAAAAGAAGTAGTAGTAGTACTACTACTACTACTACTACTACTATTAATGGTAGAAGTAGTAGTAGTAGGAGAGGTAGTATTAGTAGGAGAAGTAGTCGTATTAGCCATAGCCATAATACAAGTAGCAGTAGTAATGGTAATAGTAGAAGTAGTTATTGTCGTAGCAATAGCAGAAACAGCTGTAGTATTGCAGAAGTAGTAGTAGTAGTAGTAGAGGAAGGAGTAGTAGTAGTCGCAGTTATACTAGTAGTAACGTAGTAGTAGTCTTAGTAATAGTAGTAAAAATAGTAGTACTAGTCCTAGCAGGCATAGTAGTAGTAGTAGTAGTAGTAGTAGCAATATCAGCAGGAGGAGTAGTAGTAGTAGTAGTAGTAGTAGCAATATCAGCAAGAGGAGTAGTAGTAGTAGTAGTAGTAGTAGTAGCAGTAGCAATAGTAGTCGTTGTAGTAGTAGTGGTTGTTGGGTTAGTATTAGTAGCAACAGCAGCAGTAGTAGTAGGAGTAGGAGTGTTTGGAGTAGTAGTATTAGTACGAGTAGTAGTAGTGGTAAGAGTAGTAGTAGTAGTAGGATTGTTCTAATTATAGTAGTAGTAGTAGCTGTAGTAGTAGTAGTCGTAGTAGTAGCAGCAACAGTAGTAGTAGTGGTAGTTGTAGTAGGAGTGAAGTAGTAGTTGTAGTAGCAGGAGTTGTAGTCGTAGAAGTTGTAGGTGTGTTAGGATTAGGAGGTAGTCATTGAGGTTTTATTAGTGTTAGGAGTAGTAGTAGTTGTTGTAGCATTAGTAGTAGTCAAAGGATGAGTGTTAGTATTAGTACTAGTAGTAGTTGTTGTTGTTGTGTCAGTATTAGTAGCAATAGTTGTTGGGGTAGTAGTCATAGTAGCAATTGAAGTAGTAGTGGAAGTAGTAGTAGTAGTAGTAGTGGTGGTAGTAGTAGTGCTTATAGTAATTGTAGTGGTACTAGAAGTAGCAGCAGTAGTAGTAGGAGTTGGAGTAGGAGTAGTATTAGGCATAGTGGTACTTGGAAGAGGTGTAGTAGTAGTAGGAGTAGTAGTCGAAGTAGGAGTTATAGCTGGAGTAGCAGTAGTAGTACTACTAGTAGTAGTAGTAGTAGGAGTAGGTGTAGGAATAGTAGTAGTATTAGTAATAGTAATAGTAGTAGTAGTAGTAGTAGTAGTAGTAGTAGTAGTGCTTGTAGTAATTGTTGTTATTGTTGTTGTTGTAGTAGTGGTACTAATAGTAGCAACAGTAGTAGTGGGAGTTGGAGTAGAACTAGAATTAAGCGTAGTAATAGTCGAAGTAGGTGTAGTAGTAGTAGTAGGAGTAGCAGTAGTAGTAGTTGTTGTTGTTGTAGTAGTAGTAGAAGCAGCAATAGCAGCAGCAGCAGCAGCAGCAGTAGTAGTAGTAGTAGTAGTAGTAGTAGTAGTAGTAGTGGTAGTAGTGGTAGTAATAGGATTAGTAGTACTAGCTGAAGTAGCAGGAGTAGTAGTAGTAGTAGTAGTAGTAGTAGTCAAACTAATAGTGTGAAGTAGTAGTAGTAGTAGTAGTAGTAGATGTCAAACTAATAGTTGAAGTAGTAGTAGCAGTATTTGTAGTAGTAGTAGTATTAGTAGCAGTAGTATTAGTAGTAGAAATAGTAGTTGTAGTAGAAGCAGTAGTACTAGTAGTAGAAGTAGTAGTAGTACTAGTAGTTGTAGTAGCAGCAGTAGCAACAGCGGCAGTAATATCAGTATTAGTGGTAGTTGTAGCAGTATTAGTATTAGTTGCAGAATTAGTAGTAGTAATAGTAGTTGTTATAGTAGTGATTGTCAGAGTTGTAGTAGGTGTAGTAGTTGGAGTTGTAGTTGTTAGAGAAGTGGTATCAGCAACAGTAGTATTTGTTGTAGCAGTAGGAGTTGGAGTAGGGGTAGGAATTGTTGTAGTAATAGTTATAGTTGTAGTAGGAGTAGTATTAGTAGTTGTAGTAGGAGCAGGAGTTCGAATAGCAGTAGACGTAGTAGCTATAGTTGGAACAGTTGTAGTCCTAGAAGTAGTTTTTCTTGTAGTAGTGGGAGTAGGAGTAGTAGTAGCAGTAGTAGTAATAATCTTACGAGTAGTTGTTATTGTTGTTGTAGTAGTAGCAGCAGCAGCAGGAGTAGTAGTAGTAATAGTAGTATAGTAGTAGTAGTAGTAGTAGTAGTAGTAGTCGAATAGTTGTAATAATTGCAGTAGTTGTAGTAGTAGGAGTTAAAATGGGAGTAGTAGTAGTAGTAGAATAGTAGTAGTAGTTGTAGTAGTTATAGTAGTAGGAGATAAAGTGGGAGTAGTAGTACGAGTTGTAGTTGTTGGAGTAGTGGTAGCGGTAGTACTAGAAGTTATAGTAGAGTAAGAGGTGCAGTAGGACTATTAGTGGGAGTTGTAGTCGTTGGGGTAGTGGTAGCAACAGTACTGCTAGTTGTAGTAGTAGTAGTAGTTGGAGTAGGACTAGGAATAGTAGTACTGGTAGTAGTAGTCGTCATAGGACTAGTAGGAGTAGGAGTAGTAGTAGTAGCAATAGTAGTAGAAGGAGTTCGAATAGTAGTAGAGGTAGCAATAGTAGTAATAGTAGCAGCAGTAGTAGTAGTAGGAATAGTAGTAGTCGTAGTATTAGTTGTTGTTGTAGTAGTTGTAGTACGAGTAATAGTAGTTGTAGTAATATTAGTAGTAGTCATAGTAGTTGTAGTAGTAGTAGTAGTAGTAGTTGTTGTTGTTGTTGTTGTAGTAATAGTAGTAGTTGTTGTGGTAGTTGTTGTAGTAGGAGTAGTAGGAGTATAGTTGGAGTTGTATTTGTTGCAGTAGTGGTGGCAGCAATACTAGCAGTTGTAGTAGCAGTAGGAGTTGGAGTAGGAGTAGGAATAGTTGTAGTCGTAGTAGTAGTAGGAGGAGGAGTAGTTGTAGCAGTTGTCGGAGTAGAAATTGAAATTGTAGTAGACACAATAGTAGTTATTATAGTAGTAGTATTTGTAGTTGTAGGAGCAGCCAGAGCATTAGTAGTAGTAGTAGTACTGGTTGTAGAACTCGTGCTAGCAGTAGTAGTAGCCATAGTAGTTGATGCAGCTATAGTAGTAGTAGTCATAGAAGTACTAATAGCACCAGCTGTAGTTGTAGCAGCAGCAGTAGTAGACTAGTAGTAGTAGTAGTAGCAGCATCAACAACGAAAGTTGTAGTAGTCATTAGTAGTAGTAGTAACAACAATAGTAGTGGCAGCAATAGTAGTAATAGTTGTAGTAGTAGTAGCAGTAGCTGAAATAGTAGCAGTAGTAGTAGTAGGAGTAGTAGTATTTGCAGTAGCAGAAGCGTCAGTAGTACCAGTTATAGTACCAGTAGTATTAGCGGAAGTAGTAGTTGTTGTAGTAGTACTAGTAGTAGCATTTGTATCTATAGTAGTCATAGTAGAGGTTGTAGCAGTAGTAACAAAAGTAGCAACAACAACAGTAACAGCAGCAGTAGTAGTAATAATAGTTGTAGCAGTAGTCACTGCAGTATAGTCATAGTTGTGGTAGTAATAGCAGCAGTAGCCTCCATTGTAACTGTAATAGTAGAAGTAGCAATAGTGGTTGTCGTAGCAGTGGTAGTAGCAGCAGTAATAACAGCAGCAACAGTAGTAGTAGCAATTGCAATAGATGCAGTTGTGCAGTAGTAGCAGTGGTAGTAGTTGTAGTAGTAGCAGTAGTTGTTTTTATGGTAGTGGTTGTCGCAGTAGCAACAGTAGTAGTACTAGTAGTAGTTGTTGTAGTAGTACTAGTAGTAGCAGTAGTTGTTGCAGTAGTAGCAGTAGTAGTAGCAGTTGTAGTACTATTAGTAGCTGTAGTAGTAATAGGAGTAGTAGTAGTAGTAATAGTAGTAGTAGTAGAATTAGTAGTAGTTGTGGAAACAACTGTAGTAGTACTAGTAGTACTAGAATCATCAACATTGGTAGTAGTAGTTGCAATAGTAATAAATATAGAAGTAGCAGTCATACGAGTAATAGTAGTACTAGTAGTAGTAATGTTAGTACTATGAGTGGCAATAGTAATAGTAGGAGTAGTAGTATTGGTAATAGTAGAAGTAGTAATATTTGTAGTAGCAATAGTAGTACTTGTAGGAGTAGTACTAATTCAAGTAGTAGTAGTTGTAGTAGTAGTGCAGTAGAAGTAACATTAGTAGAATGAATAGTAATCATAATAGTAGTAGTTGTAGAAGTAGCAACATCAGTAGTAGTAGTCGACGTAGTACTAGTAGTAGTAGTAGTAGTAGTAGTAGTAGTAGTAGTAGTAGTAGTAGTAGTAGTACGAGTTACCATAGCAGTAGTAGCAAAAGTAATAGTAGTAGTATCAGCAGCAGCAGTAGCAGTGGTTTAAGAAGTAGTAGTAGTAGTAGTAGCCGTATTAGCAGTAGCAGTATTTGTTGTAGCAGAAGTTGTTGTAGTAATAATAGTAGTTGTAGTTGTAGTAGGAGTTATAGTAGTAGCAGTAGTTGTTGTTGTTGTTGTAGCAGTACTAGTAGTAGTAGTAGTAATAGTAGCAGGGGTAATAGTAGAAGTTGTAGTAGCAATAGTTGAAGTTGTAGTACTTGTAATAGTAGCAGTAGTAGTAATAGTTGTTGTATTAGTCGTAGCAGTAGTTGTAGTAGTAATAGAAATAGCAGTAATAGTAGTACCAGCAGTAGCAGTAGTAGTAGAAGCAGTAACAGTAGAAGCAGTAGTGGTAGTAGTAAGAGCAGTAGTACTAGGAGTAGTAGCAGTAATAGTAGTTATAGCAGCAGTAGTAGTAGCAATAATAGTAATTGTAGGAGTAGAAGTAATAGTAGCAGTAATAATAGTTCTTGCGGTAGTAGTTGTAATAGTTACAGTAGTAGTTGTAGTAGTAGTAGTACCAGCAGTAGTAGTAGCAGCAGCAGCAGTAGTCGTAGTACTAGTAGTACTAGTATGAGTAGCTACAATTGTAGTATTTGTATTAATAGTAGCAGTAGCAGTAGTAGTAGTAGTAGTAGTACTAGTAGTACTAGTATGAGTAGCTACAATTATAGTATTTTATTAATAGTAGTAGTAGTAGTAGTAGTGGTAGTAGTAGTTGTAGTAGCAGTAGTAGTCGTCGTAATAGTAGTAGTAATAGTAGCAGCATAAGTAATAGTAGTAGTAGCAGTTGTAGTATTAGTTTTAGTATTGGTAGTAGTAGTAGCTGTTGTAGTAGTAGTAGCAACTGTAGCAGCAGTAGCTGAAGAAGTTGTTGTCGTTGTCGTAGTAGTAATAGTAATAATACTCGTAGTAGTAGTAGTAGTGGTCATTGTAGTAGTAGTTTCAGGAGCAGTAGCAGTAGTAGTAGTTGTAAGAGTAGAGGCAACAATAGTAGCAATTGTTGTAGTCGCAGTGAATGTAGTTGTAGTAGCACTAGTAGGAGCGGCAACAGCAATAGAAGTAGTTGTGTTGTTGTATTAGTAATAGTAGTAGTAGCAGTAATAGTAGCAGTAGCAGTAGTTGTTATAACTATAGTTGTAGTAGTAGTAGAAGTAGTAGCAGTAGCAGGAGTTGTAGTAGTGATAGTAGTAGTAATAGTAATAGTAGTAGTAGCATTAGTAGAAGTAATTGTTGTAGTAGTAGTAGTAGGAGTAGTCGTTGGTTTAGTAATAGGTGTAGAAGTGGCAGTAGTAGTTGTAGTAGTAATAGTAGTAGTAGTAGTAGTAAGAGTAGAAGTAGTAATAGCTGTAGTAGTAGTAGAGGTAGTAGTAGTAGGAGTAGGAGTAATATGAGGATTAGCAACAGCAACAGCAGTAGTAGTAGTAGCAATAGTAGTAGTAGCAATAATAGTAGCAGCTGTAGTAGTAGTAGCAAAAGTAGGAGTAGTACTAGTAGTAATAGGAGTAGTAGAACGAGTAGCTGTTAAAGCAGTAACGGTAGTAGCAGTGATGGCAGTAGAAGAAGAAGTAGTAGTAGTAGTAGCAGCAACAGTTGTAGGTGTAGTAGTAGTAGTAATAATAATAGCAATAGTAGTAGTAGTAGCAGCAGCAGCAACTATAATAGTAGTAATAATAGTAGTTGTAGCAGTAATAATAGCAATAGTAGTAGTTGTAGTGGCTGTAGTAGTAGCAATAATAGTAATAGTAGTAGAAGTAGTTGTAGTAGTAGTAGTAGTAGTTGTTGTTGTAGCAGTAGTTGTGGTAGTAGTAGTTGTTGTTGTTGTTGTTGTTGTTGTAGTAGCTGTAGTAGTGGTAGTAGTAGTTGTAGTTGAAAAAGTAATAGTGGTAGAAATACTAGTAGTAATAGCGATAGCGGCAGTAGTAGTTGTACTAGTAGCAATAGTCGTAGTAGTCGGAGCCGAAGGAGTAGTCGGAGTTGTAGAAGTAGCCCTATGAGTAGTGGCAATAGTAGCAGTCGTTGTAGTAAAATCTGATGTAGTAGTGGCATTAGTAGGAGTAGTAGTGGTAGTAGCAGTAGCAACTGTAGTCGTAGTAGTAGCAGTAGCAGCAGTACTTGTAGTTGTTGTAGAATTAGTAGTAGCAACAGTAGTAGTAGTATTCCTAAGAGCAGCAGTAGCAAAAGTCACCGTAGTAGTAGCAATAGTAGCAGTAACTATAGTTGTAGTAGAACTAGTTGCAGTGGCAACAGTAGCAATAGTAGTAGTGTTATACTAGTAATAGTAGGAGAAGCGGTAGTAGTAGCAGTAGTCTTTGTAGTTGTTGTTGTAGTAGTAGTCAAAGTAGTAGTAGTAGTAGTAGGGGCAAAAGCAATATTAGTAGCAATAGTATTAGTAGTAGTAGTAGAAGTGGTTGTAGTAGCAATTGTTCTACCAACAGAATCGATAGTAACAGTTGTGGTAGTTGTTCTAGTAGCAGCAGTAGTAGTAATAACAGAAGTAGTAGTAGTAGTCGCAGTCATTGTAGTGGTAATAGTAGCAGCAGCAGTAGTAGCAGTAGTTGTAGTCGTTGTAGCAGTAGCAGTAGTAGTGGTAATAGAAGTAGTAGTGTCGTAGTTGTAGTTGTAATCGTTGTAGTTTTAATAGTAATAACAATAATAGTAGATGTAGCAATAGTTGTTGTAGCTGTAGTTGCAGTAGTAGCCGTAGCAGCAGCAGCAGCAGTAGTAATAGCAGTAGTAGTAATAGTAGCAATATTAGTAGTAGTAGCCGCAACATTAGTAGTAGTAGTTGTGGTAGTAGCGGCAAAATCAATAGTGGCAGTAGTCGTTGTAGTTGTTGTAGAAATAGTAGTACTCGTAGTCATAAAAGTAATAGTAGTAGTAGGAGTAGTAGGAGTCGTAGTAACGCTAGCATTAGCAAAAATAGTAGTAGTAGTTGTAGTAGTAGTAGCAGTAGTAGTAATAGAAGTACCATTAGTAGCAATACTAGTAGTAGAAGTAATAGTAGTAGGAAAAGAAGTAGTCGTAGCAGTAGCAGTAGCAGTAGTAGCTGTAGTAGGAATAGTACTATAAGAAGTGGCAGTTGGATTAGTAGTAGTAGTAGCAGTAGTAGCAGTAGTTGCATTAGTAGTAGCAACAGCAGCAACAGTAGTAGTTGCAGTGATATTAGTAGCAGTAGTAGTAGTTGTTATTGTATTAGCAGTAGTAGTATTAGCAATAGAAGTAGCTGTAGTAGTAATAGTAGAAGCAGTAGTAGTAGTAGCAATAGTAGTAGTAGTAGCACCGAAAGTGGCAGTAGTAGCAGCAGTAGTAGTAGTAGCAGCAGTAGTAGCAGTCATGGCAGTAGTTGTTGTTGTTGTAGTAGCAGCAGTTATAGTAGTTGGAGATGGAGGAGTAGTTGTTATTGTGGGAAAAGTAGCAGCAGTAGTAGTAGTTATAGTAATTGTAGTAGTAGTAGTAGTTGTTGTTGTAGTTGTAGTAGTAATAGTAGTAGTAATCGTAATAGTAGTAGTAGTAGCAGCAGTAGCAATAGTAGCAGAAGTAGTAGTAGTCGTCGTAGTTGTTGTATCTGCAATAGTAGTTGAAGTAGCAGTAGTAGAAGTAGTAGCAGATGCTGTAGTACTAATAGTAGCAGAAGTGGAAGTATTAGAAGTAGTACCAGTTGTAGTAGAAGCGGTAGTTGTAGTAGAAATAGTAGAAGCAGTAGCAATACAATTACAGTAGTGGCAAAAGGAGCAGTAAAAAAACTACTACTAGGAGTAGAAGTAGTAATAGCAGGAGTTGCAATAATAGCAATAGCAGCAACAGTAGTAGTTGTAGGAGGAGTGGTAGTAGCAGTAGTAGTAGCAGTAACTGTAGTAGTAATAGTAGTAGCAGTACTAGTAAAAGTAGTCGTAGTAGTAGCATTAGTAGTATCCATAGTAGAAGTAGTAGTTGTAGCAGCAGCAACAATCGCAGCAGCAGCAGCAGCAGCAGTAGTAGTAGTAGTAGTAGTAGTAGTAGCAGTATCAGTAGCAGAAGTAGTGATAGGAGAAGTAGTAGTAGCAATAGTAGCAGTAGCAGTACCAGTAGTCATAGTAGTAGTAGCAGCAACAGCTGTAGTAGTAGTAGTAATACCATTAGTAGTAGAAGTAGCAGTAGTGGAAGTAGTAGTAGTAGTAGCAGTAGAAGTAGCAGGAGTAGTAGCAGTAGTAGCACGAGAAGTGTTAGCTTTAGTACTTGTAGTAGTAGTAGTAGTAGTAGTAGTAGTAGTAGTAGTATAGAAGTAGTATTAGTAGTAGTATAAGTAGTAGTAGTAGTAGGAGTAGCATTAGGGATAGCAACCCAAGTTGTAGGAGTAGCATTAGAAATAATAGTAGTAGTAGTAGCAGTACTTGTAGCAGAAGTAATAGTAGTAGGAAAATAAGTAGCAGTCGCAGTAGCAGTAGTAGCAATAGCAGTAGTAGTTGTACTTGTAGTTGTAGTTTGATTAGCAGCACTAGCAGCAGTAGTAGCAATAGTAGTAATAGCTACTGTAATAGTAGTAGTAGTAGCAGAAGTACTCGTTATAGTAATTGTAGTAGTAGCCGCAGCAGCGGAAGTATGAGTAGAGATAGTAGTAGTTAAAGTAGTAGTAGTAGTGGTAGCAGTATTAGCCATAGTACTACCTATAGTAGTAGCAGAAATAGTAGTAGTAGCAGTAGTTGTTGCAGTAGCAGCAGTAGTAGTAGAAGTAGTTGAAGCAGTAGTAGCAGCAGTAGCAGTAGTAGAGGTAGTAGTAGTGGTAGTAGTATTAGTTGTAGCAATAGGAGTTGTTATAGCAATAGCAGTTGCCGCAGCAGTCGTAGTAGTCAGAGAAATAGCAATAGTTGTGACGATTGGAAAAGTAGTAGTAGTTGTTGTTGTAGTAATTGTAGTTGTAGTAGTAATTGTAGTCACAGTTGTAGTTGTAATAGTAGTAGTAGTAGCAGTATTAACAGAAGCGATAATAGTCTTAGTAGTAGTAGTAGCAGCAATAGTAGCAGAAGTAGTAGTAGTCGTAGTAGCAGTCATAGTACTAGTCATAGTTGTTGCATCTGCAATAGTAGTAGTAGTAGTAGAAGCAGCAGAATAATAGTAGCAGAAGTCAAAGTAATAGGAGTAGTACCAGTAGTATTAGAAGCGATAGTTGTAGCAGAAAGAGCAGAAGCAGTAGCAGCATATTTGCGGTAGTAGTAGTAGCTGTAGTAGAAATAGTAGTAGTGGTGGTGGTGGTAGTAGTAGTACAAGTAGTGAAACTAGTAGCAGTAGTATTAGTAGTAGTAGTAGTATTAATTGCTGTAGTAGAAGTAGCATAGTAGTAGCAATAGTGGAACTCGTAGTAGTAGTAGTAGTAGTAGTAGTAGTAGTAGTCATAGTAGTGGCAGTAGTAGTAGGAGTAGTAGTAGTAGTAGCGGCAATAGAAGCAGTAGTCAGAGTAGTAGTAGCAGCAACAGCTATAGTAGTCTTGTTGTAGTAGTCGTACCACCAGTAGAAGTAGAAGTAGTAGTAGCTGAAGTTGTAGCAGCAACGGTAGTAGCAGCAATAGCAAAAGTAGTACTAGTAGTAGAAGTAGTAGTTGTAGTAATAGTAGTAGTAGAAGTAGTAGTATTAGTAGTAGAAGAAGTAGTAGTAGTAGCAGTAGTTTATGTAGTAGTAGTAGTAGGAGTAGTGTTACGTGTAGCAACCCAAGTAGTAGTAGTAGTTGCCGAAATAATAGAAGTAGTAGTAGTAGTAGTAGTAGTAGTACTAGTACCAGTAGCAGTAGTAGTAATTGTGGCAACAGCAACAGCATTAGCAATAGTTATAATAGCAGTTGGAGCACTAGTCACATTAGTATTATAGTAGTAGTAATAATAGTAGTTGTTGTGATAATAGTAGTAGAAGTTGCGGGTACTAGTAGTAGTAGTGGGAGTAGTAGAAGTTGTGGCAACAACAGTAGTAGTAGTTATAGTTGAAGTTATAGAAGTAGTAGTTGTAGTGCTAAATATAGTAGAAGTAGTAGCAGTATCAGCAGTAATAATAGAAATAGTAGTAGTGGTTGGAGTAATAATCGCATTAGTAGTAGTAATAGTAGTAGTTGGCGGACTAGTTGCGTTAGCAGTAGCAGCAGTAGTAGTTGCGGCAATAGTAGTAGTTGTAGTATTAGTAATAATAGTTCTAGAAGCTACAGTAGTAGTAGTTGTAGTAGTACTAATAGTAAAAGTAGCGGCAGTAATAGTTGTAGCAGCAGCAGTTGTACTAGTAGTAGTAGTAGTAAAAATAGAAATAGTAGTAGTAGGCGTACTACTAGTAGTAGTACTGGTGGTAGCGGTACTAGTAGAAGTAGTAGCAGTAGTAGTAGTAGTAATAATACAATTACCACTGCTTCTACGACTACTGCTACTGCTGCTACTACTACTCCTACTATTGCTACTATTACTTGGACTACTACATTTACTATAACTACTACTACTATGACTACTACTACTACTACTAGTCCTACAACTACTACTATTACTTCTACTACTACTCATTCTCCAACTCCTACTACCACTAATACATCTACTAAAACTAAATTAACACTGCTGTTGCTAATACTATTTCTACAACTACCACTACAACTACCACAGCTACTACTACTACTACTAATACTACTATTACATCTACTACTCCTGCTACTACTACAACAACTACAACTATTACTCCTTCTACTACTACTACTACTTAATCCTACTACTACTACTACTGTTATAGCTACTGCTACTACCACTACTACTGCAACTACTTCCATCACTACTACTACTACTACTATTAGTAATACTAGTACTACTGCTGCTGCAACAACTACTGCTTCAACTACTGCTACTTCTGCTACTACTACTACTGCTGCTGCTGCTGCTGCTACTGCTACAACTACATCTACTACTACTACGGTTGCTGTTGCTACTTCTATTGCTGCTGCTACTACTACTACTACTACTATTATTATTGCTACTACCACTTCTACTACTATTACTTCTACTACTATTGCTACTACTGCTAGTACAACTACCATTGCTGCTACTACTACTTCTGCTATGACTACCACCACTACTACTTCTCTTTCTCCTATTACTACTACTACTACTACTTCTTTGACTATCGCTACTAGTACTATTACTTTCACAACTTTCCCTTCTACTACCAAAATTGCTACTACTAGCACTACTACTACTACTACAACTGCTACTACTACCACTTTTCTTACTGCTACTACTACTACCACTACTCCTGCTGCTACACCTGCCACTGCCACTACTAGTACGACTACTTCCACTACTTTGCCTACTGCTGCTACAGTTGCTACTACTACTGCTGCTACTACTATTGCTACTACTACTACAACAACTACTATTAGTACTACTACTCCTGCTACTATTACTACTACTACTCCAGCTACTATTATTGCTAATACTACTACTACTATTAGTACTGCTACTAGTACTGCTATGACTACTATAGCTACTACAACTACTACTGCCACTATTGCAATCACTACTACAACTACTTCTGCAACTTTTGCTACTGCAACTACTACTACTTCCCCTACTACTACCACAACTACTGCTACTACTGCTACTACTGCTACCACTGCTGGTATTATCATTACAGCTACTACTACTATTACTTTTATGAATGGAACTTCTACTATAGCTACTACTACTACAACTATTACTGCTACTAGTACAACTACTGCGACCACTACTACTACTATTACTACTTTTGCTACTAATACTAGAGCTACTACTACGACTGCTACTACTATTACTACTATTACTGCTACTGTTGCTACCACCACTACTACTACTACTACTATTCCTACTACTGCTACCACTGCTACTACTATTACTGCAACTGCAACTACAGCTACTACTACTATTACTACTATTACTTTTACTGCTGCTGCTACTACTACTACTCCAAATACTACTACTACTATAGCTGCTGCCCCTGATGCTACTACGACTACTACTACTACTACTATTACTAATACTGCTACTGCTCCCACTACAACTATGACTAATACCACAACTAGTACTGCTGTTGCAGATGTTGCGACTACTACTATTACTACTACAACTACAACAACTACTACTGCTATTAGTAGCATTTCTATTACACTACTACTGTGGCTATTGCTACTACTGCTAATACTGCTTGTACTACTACTACTATTATTACTAATATTGCTTCCACTACGGCTACTACTGCTGCTGCTTCTACTCCTACTACTACTATTACGACTACTACTAACACTACTATTACGGGTTGGAGTGTTGCTACTGCTTCTACTACAACTACAACAACCACTACTGCTACTACTACCACCACCACTACTACTACAATTATTGCTACGACCACTACAACTTCTACTACCACTGCAACTACTACTGCTGCTGCTGCTGCTGCTACTTCTACTTCTACTACTGCTGCTACTTCTACTACTTATACTACTACTACGAAAATTGAAACTACTACAACTTCTACTACTACTGCTAATGCTTGAACTACCACTTCTCATACTACTACTAATACTGCTACTATTCCTTCTACTGTTGCTGCTTCTACAACTACTACTACCACTGCAACTGCTAATACTTCTGTTGCCATTACTACTACTTATACTTCTACTACTACAATTGTTGCAACTATCACTACTGCTACAACTGCTGCACCAGGTTATACTACCACTGCTACTACATCTTCCACTACTACTAGTACTAGTACTACTACTAATACTAATACTTCTGCTACTGCTACTACTACAACAATTATTATTATTGCTACTACTACTGCTACAGGCACTACTACTTCAACCACTTCCACTAATTCTACTACTACTATCACTCCTAGTACAACAACGACTACAACTAGTACTACTACTGCTACTACTAAAAATACTACTACTGCTATAACTACAATTGCAACCACGATTGCTATTACGACTAGCATTACTACTACTACTATTGCTACTATTACTACTGCCACTACTACTGCTACTTATGATACTACTACCACTACTACTACTACTCCCACTATAACTGCTACTACAACTAGTACTCTCACTATTACCACTACTTCTACTGCTACTATTGCTATTGTCACAACAACTACTACTACTGCATTTGCTACTGCAACTACTACTGCTACTGCTACTACAATTACTACTACTATTGCTACTGCTGCTACAATTACTACAACTGCTATTACTGGTACTACTACGATTACTACTACTGCTACTACTACTACAACAACAACAACTACTATTATTACTACTACTATTAATACTACCACAATTACTATTGCCACTACAACTGCTACTACTACTATCACCACCATTACTGCTACTACAACTACTAGGCAACTACTACTGGTGCTTTTTCTACTACTACTCCTATTACTACTGCTACTACCAATACTACTCCTACTATTACTACTGTTACTATTACTACTACTACTCGTACAACAACAACTACTGTCATTACTACTACCACTACTACTACTACAACTACTGCTACTACTTCTACCACTACTACTACTACTACTATTTGTACTATTACCACTACTGTTGCTACTACTACTACTTCGACTCCTACTACCACTACTACTTCTATTACTGCCACTACCGCAACATCAACTATTACTACTACCACTCCTACTACTACTCCTACAACTACTATAACTACTGCAACAACAACAACAATAACTACTACTGCTACTGCTACTGCTACTGCTACTACTACTACTACTACTGCAACTGCTGCTGCTATTTCTACGGCTGCTACAACAACTACTACTAATCATGCTACTACTACAGCTACTACTATTACTTCCATATTACTACTTCTACTACTGCTAGTACTACTACCACTATTGTTGCAAATACTACTGCTACTACTACCACTACTACTACATCTCTTACTATTATTATTACTACTACTACAACTTCTCTGACTACCACTATGTGTACCACTACTTTCACAACTTGCCCATCTACTACTACAGCTGCCACTACTAGTACGACCACTACTATAACTATAACTCCTACTACTGCTACTGCTACTACTACCACTTTTTTTACTACTACTACTACTACTTTTGCTGCTTCTGCTACTACTAATACTATTGCTACTACTACTACTACCACTACTACTAGTAGTAGTAATACAACTACTACTACTTCTCCTACTACCACTACTAGTACAACTACTCACACTACTTTGTTTACTGCTACTACACTTGCTACTTCTACTACTACTACAAAGGTTTTATGTTTTGGTCGAAACAGAAATGAAACAATAAATTTTGTTTCGGTTTAGGGTCTACTGTTCACTTCATTGGTGACGAGAGCAAGCTTGAGCGGGGAGCTCGCCGGGCGAGCTTGCGCAGTGAGCTCGCACCGGCTTCGTGTCTGAGCCCGTGCCCTCGCCAGACTAGCCCTGCGCGCTCACCAGCCTGCCGCCACTCCCTCTCCTGCCTCGCGCCCTCACCAACCTGGCTCCTACTCCCGCAAGCTGAGGTCGGCCTTGCACGAAGACCAGCATTGTCGCCAGTCTGGATCCAAAGCCTTTCCTGTTTTTGTCAAATACTATTCATGTACATAATATTATTCACGTAATTGTTCATTATTTTGAAAAAATTTCAAACATATTATAATTTTTTAATTTGAAGTTAGAAAATAATGAAAATTATTTTGATCGAAACACGTTGAGTTTTTTGTTCACATGCATGCGTTCATGACCGTTCTACTGAAAGTAAAGCAAAAAAAAATTTGTGTCGGTCTCACCCACATGTGAATCGCTGTCATGAGATTGCGTAAGACAGGTTGTTCTGGCTCGTATGTTTATAAATATTGATCTCGATCGTTCAGGTACTGAATTCATAATTCCATATCCAGATGTTTTAAACTCAATTGATGATGATGATGATTAGTTGTATAACATTATAATTAATAAATTATGTATATGTCAATTATATTTTAATCATAAGTTAAGTTTGCTTATGTTAATTTTTTAATTTTTTAATCATATTCATATTATTTCTTATATTTTTTTATATAGTAATATATAAAAACAGTGGTTAACTATCAAAATTAATTTTAATTAATTAAAATAATATTTAATAATGTGGTAAAATTAATTATAAATTATTTCATAATTTATAAATTTTTTAAAAAAAATTTCAACATTTTATCGTATTTTTCATTCAAAGTCAAAGTACGTTCAAAATAAAATTAAACTCTGGTCAACATACAATTAATAACTAAAAAGAATCATTCAGCCGAAACCGAAACGGCCGAACCTGAAACCGAAACGACCGAAACGTATCGGTTTCGCTGGGTGCCGAAACTAAAACCAAAACCGATACTTAAAACCTTGACTGCTATTACTCGTATAACTACTATTACTGCGATTACTGCTACTGCTGCCACTACTACTACTATTTCTACTACTACTACTACTATTACTACTGCTACTAGTATTGCTATGACTACTACAACTATTACAACTAATACTGCCAGTACTGCTACGACAGCTACAGCTACTGCTAATACGACTGCTGCTACTGCAACTACTACTACTTCTTCTACTACTACTACAACTACTGCGACTACTACTACCACTACTACTCCTTCTAATATGACTACTAATAGTTCTACTATTACTACTACAACTACTACTACTATTATCACAACTCCTACTACTTCTACTACTACAACTACTTCTACTAAAAGTACTACTACTACTACTAAGACTCCTACCACCACTACAACTACTTTTCCTAATACTACTACTACTATTGATGCTGCTACTACTACTACAACTACTACAATTACTACCACTACTACTACTACAACTACTGCTAGCACTACTACTACCACTACTACTACCACTCGTACTCCTCCGTCTACCAGTACAGCAACAACAACAACAACTACTACTACTACTACTGCCCCTATTACTACCGCTATTACTACTACAACTAGTATTACAACTACTACTGCTACTACCTCTGCTACTACTACTACTAGTACTACTACTACTGCTCCTACTCTTACTACTACTACAACTACTACTACTATTTTCATGACAACTACTACTCCTAATACTTTTACTATTACTAGTACTGCTCCTGCTTCTCCTACAGCAACACCTACGAGTATGACTTCTATTGCCACTACTGCTTCTACTTCTAGTACTACTACTACTACTCCCAGCACTTGCACTATTACTATCACTACATCAGCTATTACTCCAAATGCTACTACTACAACTACAACTACCGCTACTCGTACTACTACTACTACTACTACTACTACCACTACTACCACTACTATTATTATTACTACCACAACAACAACTACTACTACTATTACTACTACTAAAACTAGTACTACTTCTACTACTTATTCTATTACTACAAGTACTACTAATACTACTTCAACTGCTACTACTAGTACTACTAGTACGACTTCTACTACTACTGCTACTAGTACTACTACTACTATTACTGCACTACTATTACTGCTGCTGCTGCTACATCTGCTGCTGCTACTACTACTACTACTACTACTACTTCTACTACTACTACTACTACTACTACTACTACTACTACTCCTCCCACTCCTCCTACTACTACCACTCCTCCTCCTACAATAACTACTACTACTACTATTACTACAGCTA
>RXID01014986.1:52500-55941 GCA_005019695.1 Trichopus zeylanicus subsp. travancoricus
ATTACTACTGCTATAGCTCCTTCTCATACAACTACACCTACGAGTACAACAACTATTACTACTACTGCTACTACTTCTAGTACTACTACTAATACTACTCCTAGTACTTGAACGACTCGAACAGCTATTACTAAAACTACTCCTACCGCTACTCCTACAACTACTACTATTACTACTACTACCACTACTACTACAACGACTACTACTTCTTCTACTTAATACTATTACTACAAGGACTACTAAAACTACTGTAACTACTACTACTTCTACTACTACTACTACGACTTCTATTACTACTACTACTACTACTACTACTACTACTACTACTACTACTACTACTACTATGACTTCTACTACTGCTACTACTACTACTACTACTGCTACTACTATTACTTCTAGTACTACTACTACTATTTTTGCTACTAGTAGTGCGACTAATACCAATATTACAACTACTATTACAACTACTACTATTATAACAATTACTACTACTACTACTCCTTCTACTACTACCACCATTACTATTGCTATTGCTACTACCACTACTAATACTACTCCCACTACTACTACTACAACTACATCTATCACTACTACTACTACTACTACTATTACTACTACTACTACTACTACTACTACTACTATTAATACTACTACTACTACAATTACTACTACTACTACTATTACTACTACTATTACTATTACTATTGCCACTACTAGTACAACTACTCCTACCATTGCTGCTGCTACTACTGCTGCTACTACTACAATTATAGCTATAGCTACTACTACTGCTTCTCCTACTACTTCTGCTACTTCTACAACAAGTACTACTACTACTGATACTACTAGTAGTTCTAGTACTGCCACTACGACTATTGCTACTACAACTATTGCTGCTACTACTACCACTACTGCTACTACTACTTCTCCTGCTATTGCTACTACTACTGCTACTACTACAGCTACAGCTACTGCTACTGCTGCTACTACTACTGCTGCTACTACTGCTACTGTTGTTGTTACTACTACTACTGCTGCTGCTACTACCACTACTTCTGCTACTGCAACTACTACTATTGGTACTACTACTTCTACTACGGCTACTACTAGTACTAGTACAACAACTACTACTACTTCTACTACCACTACTACTACTGCTTGTACTATTACTACTGCTGCTTGTACTATTAGTATTGTTACTACTACTGTTACAGTCGTTACTACTGATACTAATTATACGGCTACTACTACTACTACCACTACTAGTACTACTAATACTACTGATACTACTGTTACTATTACTACTACTATAACAACAACAACAACTACTACTACTACTAATACTACTATTGCACTAATGCTACTAGTACTACCTCTACTGCTGCTACAACTTCTACTTATACTACAACTATTGCTACTGCTGCTACTACTAACACAAATGCTACAACTTTGCAATTGCTGCAATTTTACTACAGCTACTACTCCTATGTCAGCTACTACGGCAACAACAACTAGTACTTTTGCTGCTACTTCTACTATTGCTACTACAGCTTCTACTACTAATACTACTACTGCTGCTATTGCTACTACTGTTACTACTAGTGCAACTGCTAAAACTGTTACTACGACTAATGTTATTACTACAACTATTGCTGCCACTACTGCTATTGTTGTTATTGTTGTTGCTACTAATACTACTAATGTTGCTGCTACAACTGTTGCTACTACTAATGTTACTACTAGTACTAGTACTCCTAATACTACTACTACTACTACTACCACCACCACCACCACCACCACCACTACCACCACCACCACCACAACAACTACTACTACTACCACTACTACTACAACTGCTCGTACTACCACTACTACCACTACAGTTACTACTACTGCTACTACTCCTACTACTACTAATGCTGCAAATGCTGCAAATGCTACCACTACTACCACTACTACTACTGCTACTACTCCTACTACTACTACAACCACAACTACTACTAGTTCTACCACTGCTACTACTACTATTATTACTACTACTACTACTGTTACTACAAATAGTACTGTTACTTCACATACTACAACAACTACTTCTACTACTACATCTACTACAACTGCTACCGCTACTGCTATGGCTACTTTTGCTACTAGCACTATTGTTATTGTTGCTACTACTACTGCTGCTGCTGCTTCTACTGCTACTACTATTACTACTAGTGCTACTACTCCAACTAGTACTACCACTGCTACTACTACTGCTACTACTACTAGCACTACTAGTACTACTAGTACTACTACTAATACTACTTTTACTATTGCTACTGTTGTTATTACGGCTGCTACTACTACTACTATGATTATTACTGCTACTACAACAACTTTTACTACGGCTACTACTGCTACTACTATTAATACTTGTACTACTTATCCAACTACTACTACTACTACAACAACAACAACAACAACAACAACAGCAACTACTACCACTACATCTCCTTCTACTTCTACTACTACTACTACTATTATTTCTACTACAACTACAACAACTACTACTACTATTGCTACTACTACTACTGCTACCACTACTACCACTACTACTACTACTACAACTATAGCTACTATTACTTCTTCCACAACTACAACTACTACTAGTACCACTACTTCTACTATTACTAGAACTAATACTACAACAACGACAATTGCTACTACTACAACTACAACTGCTACTAGTAGTAGCACTACTATTGCTGCTTCTACTACAACTGCTACTACTTCTTCTACTATGGCTACTGCTACTGCTACTATAACTATTACTACCGCTGCCACTACTACTACAACTACCACCAAAACTTATACTACTACAGCTCCTAATGCTACTACTACTACTACTATTACAACTGCAGCTACTGCTGTTGTTGTTGGTACGACTACTACTACTACTACCGCTGTTGCTGTCACTACCACTACTGCTGTTGCTTCTACTACTACTGCTGCTGTTACTACTTCTACTAGAACTACGTCTGTGACTTCTAATACTATGACTACTACTACTGCTACTGCTACTACTACTACTACTATTGTTGCTATTGCTCCAGCGGTTGTTGTTGTTGCTGCTACTGCCACTACTAATACTACTACTATATCTCCTGCAACTACTAGAACTCCTATAACTATGACTGCAACTACTACTGTAGTTGCTTGTACTTCTACTACTACTTGTACTATTGCTACTGCTTTTGCTATGGCTACTACTACAACTACTACAAGAGCTCCTACTATTACTATTACGGCTATTACTGCCACTACTGCTGCAACTGCTACTACTACAGCAACCATTGCTGCTATTACTACTATGACTGCTGCTACAAAAGCTTCTACTACTACTACTACAGCCACTACAGCTACTACTACTCCTACAACTGCTACTACTGTTGCTGCTGC
>RXID01014987.1:0-17500 GCA_005019695.1 Trichopus zeylanicus subsp. travancoricus
GCGCTTGCGCTTACGTGACCTCGATGTATTCTCTGAAGAAGAGGCTTGTTGTTTACCTTTCGACTGACTACCAGTAGCATAGTTGGTAGAAGGTCCCTCTCTATCAGCTGCATTCTGAGTATCCTCGTGTACAGAATGTTGTTGTTGAGCCTCCTCTCTATTAAAATCTTCTCCAAAATTGTCAAATGTAGATTTAGCCATACTGCCAGTAGCATAGTCTGATCCACAAATCAGAAGCAACTCCTCGTAAAAGGGTATACGTGTGTTCAAAATTTGTTTAGCTTCCGGAATTTGCTGTAAGATTAGGATAAAAAATATATTAGATGCAACCTAAACTGATAATATATTTAAAAAAAATTTGAAAAAATATATTTCTTTCTTACCGTTATGATATCAACATAGGCTTGTCCGGATGCTGTGATCATCTTCTCATCTTCAATCCACCCTACCCCACTGAAGTCTTGTATTTTTTTAATGACTGCAACTCGCTTCTTTAATGTCTTCTTATAATGGCCTTCAACATTATCAACGTTGAACTCAGTATTGAACTCTGCATTCACAGCATTTGCAGCTGCGACAAATGCTTGCCTCTTTAAAGACTTGTCTTGCTTTAAACCTGCATGCACTTGTCCAACCAAAAAATTAATAAGAAACTCGAAGTTGCTTTTAGACCACAGTTTATGTGATCTATGAATCCTGGCGTTGGTTGTTCTTTGTTGCGCAACTGCTACTTCCAAGTTAGGACTCCTGTCAGAAATTGAGTTGGAGGAGCCCAACACTTCATATCCATCTGAGTCCATACCTTTTAAACAATAATATAGGTTTTAGTAAACAAGTATAATAATACATACATATTTAATATAAAGAACAAGTATCATATCAAACAAACCAGTATAATAATAGGACATTCACAATACAAGTCACGTAAATATAGATACAAACGAAATAGTTTGATATAAGCAAAACAGGATAAACACAAAAACATGTTCACAGATACAACAAAATCCTAATGATGATTATAAGCCTCCCACATCTCTGCTGTTGAAGTAGAAGAAAAACTCATTCATAAAGCCTCCTTTTTGTATAAACAGGTAAAATACAACCAAAATTTTTAAAACTTACTCTAAATTTCCTATCAGAGAATCAAAAACATCAACCTACTATGATTAAAACATACTGGATGATCAAAGTTAACATCAAATCTAAATCATGTCGGCAAGGTACAAACATTATGATATAAAGAGAACAGGATTTTGGCTCATTAATAAACAAAAACAACATGTCTTCTTTCCATGATTTCATACAATTCTCTGTGTTTTCCTTATCTACGGCAATAATGAAGAACCAATATAAGTGTTTTCTGCAACTAAAGCACTCTGTTTCTCGCTCTCCCAACCTGATCATCTGTAATTCAACCAAAAAAAAGATCATCAAAACAGATAAAAAATTGAGTAAAAATAATACCTTTATCAAATTTGGAACCCAATTGGTTGAATTTTCTGGATTTCAGCTTCTCTGAAAATTACGGCAGAACCGTAAAGCTTAGTAATCCAACCAAAATAGCTTCACGATGATAGTGAAGAACTCGTGAAGAACAGGGGCAGCGGTCGGGCCATGGTCAGGGCAGCGGTCGGGCCATGGTCAGGGCAGCGGTCGGGGTAGTGGTCGGGAGGGCCGTCGGGCCGCAATTGGGGCAGCGGTCGGGATGGCCGTCGGGACGACGAGATCGGGAAGCTCGTGAAGACGAGATCGGGGAAGATCGGGAACACAATCCGGAGCAGCGGTCGAGAAGACGAGATCGGAGAACGATCCGGAGCAGCGGTCGTGAAGACGAGATCGGGGAAGATCGGGAAGACGATCCGGAGCAGCGGTCGAGAAGACAAGATCGGGGAACGATCCGGAGCAGCGGTCGTGAAGACGAGCTCGGGGAAGATCGAGAAGACGAGAGACGGAAGACGACCTCGATCTGAAATTTTCGTGAAGATGAGATCGGGGAAGAGGAGATCGGGGAAGACGACCTCGATCTAAAATTTTCGTTTGAAATCGGGGACGAAAGGCCAGAGAGACGAGATCGGGAAAACACGGGAAATCACGGTTTCCCGTCGTTTTCGAGAGGAAATGAAAGGAGGAATCGAGGGAATTGGGAATCGACTGATTCCATCGATTCCGGGCTTCTGGAATTGAAACAAACAAGGGAATTATGGAATTGGGCTCCCAATTCCCTCAATTCCCCCGTTTTCGGGAAAAGGGAATTGAAACAAACAGACCCTAGTAGTATTAGTACTAGCAGCAGTAGGGGTTGGTGTAGGAGTGGTACTAGGAGTAGGAGTAGTTGGAGTAGAGTTAGTAGTAGCACTAGCGAGAGTAGCAACAATAGTAGTAGTGGTAGTAGTAGTAGTTAGACTAGTAGTAGTTAGAGTAGGGGTAGTAGTAGTAGCGGGAAGAGTTGGAGTACGAATAGTAGTAGTAGTAGGAGGAGGAGTACTATTAGCAGCACCAGTAGTACAGTGTTAGTAGGAATAGTAGTTGTTGTTGTACTAGTATTTGTAACAGTAGTAGTAGTTGCCATCATAAACGGAGTAGTAGTATGAGCAGTTGTACTAGCAGTAATAAAAGTAGTAGTAGTAGAAGCAGCAGCAGTGTTAGTAGTAGTAGCAGTAGTAGTAGTGGTAGTAATAGGGGTAGTTGTAGTAGTAGTAGTCGCAATAGCAGTAGTAGTATAGTAGTAGTAGTAGTTATAGTAGTAGTCATTGCAGTAGTAGTAGTAGTAGTTGTAGTGGTAGTAGTAACAGTCGTAGTAGGCGTAGTAGTTGTAGTAGTAGTAGTAGTGATAGTAGTAGAAGTAGTAGTACTAGTTGTAGTTGCAGCAGTTCCAGCAATAGTAGTAATATTAGTACTAGTAGGGAAGTAGTAGAAGCAGTAGGAGTAGTAGTAATGGGAGTTGGAGTAGGAGTAGTAGGAGTTGTAGCAAGAGTTGGAGTAGGAGTAGTAGGAGTTGATGTTGTAGTACCTGTAGGAGTTGGAGTAGGTGTAGTAGTAGCTGTAGTAATAGTAATAGTAGTAGTAGTAGTAGGAGTAGTAGTGCTAGAAATAGTAGTAGTAACAGTAATGGGAGTAGGAATAGGAACAGTAGTTATATTAGTCATAGTAGTTGCTGTTGTTGTTGTTGGAGTAGTAGTCAGAGTAGTAGAAGTTGTAGCAGCAGCAATTGTTGTAGTAGCAATAGCAATTGTTGTAGCAACAGCAGCAGCTACAACAGTAGTAGTAGTGGTAGCAGCAATTGTTGTAGTAGCAGTTGTCGCAGCAGTAGTTGTAGCAGTAGTAGTAGGTATAGAAGTCGTTGTAGTAGTAGTAGTAGTAATAGGAGTAGTAGTACTAGTAGTAGTAGTAATAGTAATAGCAGTAGTAATAGTAGTAGTAGCGGTTGTTGTAGTACAAGCAGTAGTATTAGTAGTAGCTCTAGTTGTTGTTGTAGTAGTAGGAGGAGGAGTAGTAGTAATAAGAGTTGTAGTTGTAGTTGTAGTGGTAGTAGTAATAGTGGTAGTAGAAGTAGTAATGGCAGCACAAGCAATAGTAGTAATAGTAGTAGAACTAGTAGGAGAGGTGGTAGTAGTAGCAGTAGATGTAGTGGCAATATTTGCATTAAAAGTAGTAGGAGTAGCAGTAGTAGTAGTAGAGGTAATAGTAGTTGGAGAAGTAGTAGCAGTTGTATTCGTAGCCACAATTGTAGTAGTAGTCGAAGTAATAGTAGTAGTACGGTTATTAGCAGCCATAGTAGCAGTAGCAGAAGTAGTTGAAGTAGTCACAGCAGTAGTAGCAGCAAGATGTAGTGGCAGCATTAGCAGCAGTGCTAGGGGCAATAGTAGTGGTAGTAGCAGCAGCAGCAGTAGTAGTAGCAATAGTAGTAGTAGTTATAGTAGTTGTAGTTTCAATAGCAGCATTAGCAGTAGAGTAGTAGTAGTAGTTCAGTAGTAATAGTTGTAGGAGAAGATGTAGTAGTGGTAGTAATAGTGGTTGTATTAGTAGTAGCAGTCATTGTGGAAGTAGTTGGAGTAGTTGGAGTAGTAGTAGCAGAAGTAGTAGTAGCATTTGTAGCCTTAGTTGTAGTAGTAATCGAAGTAATAGTAGTAGTACGGTTATTAGCAGCCTCAGTAGCAGTAGTAGAAGTAGTTGAAGTAGTCGCAGCAGTAGTAGCAGTAGTAGTAGAAGTAGCAGTAGCGGAAGTAATAACAATAGTGGCAGTAGTTGTAGTAGTAGTAGGAGTAGCATTGGTAGAAGTAGTAGCACCAGTAGTTGTTGTAGCAGCAAATAGCAATGGTCATTCTAGTAGTGGTAGTAGCAGGAGCAGTTGCAGTGGCAGTTGTACTTGCAGCAGTTGTACTAATAATACTGTAGTAGTAGTAACAGTAGTAGTTGTAGTAATAGTTGTAGTAGTAGGAGTAGGAGTAGGAGTTGTTGTCGGTGTAGTAGTAGTAGTAGTAGTAGTAATAGTAGTAGTAGGTGGAGGAGTTGTAGAAGTAGTTATTGTTGTTGCTGGGGTTGTAGTAGTAGTTGTAGTAGTAGTAGTAATAGTAGTATTAGTAGTAGTACTTGTAGTAGTAGTAGTAGTAGTAGTGGTAGTAGTAGGATTAGTAGTAGGGGTGGCAGTAGTGGCAGTTGTAAAATAGCAGCAACAGTAGCAGCAACAGCAATAGTAGTAGTACCAGCCGTAGTAGTTACAACAGTAGTGGATGTAATATTTGTAGTGGTAGTAGTAGTAATAGTGGTAGTAGAAGTAGGAGTTGCAGCAATAGTTGAAATAGTAGTTGTTGTAATAGTAGTAGTAGTAGTAGCAGCAGCAGTAGTAATACTAGTAGTAGTTGTAGTAGTGGTAGTAGTAGTAGTAGAAGGAGTTGTAGAAGTAGTAGTAGTAGAAGAAGTAGTAGTGGGAGTAGTAGTAGTAGTTGTCATCATAGTAATAGTTGTATTAGTAGTTGTAGAAGAAGTGGTAGTTATAGTAGTAGTAGTGGTAGTAGTAGTAGTAGTAGTTGGAATAGCAATTGCAGCAGCAATAGTTGTACTAGTAGTAGATTTTGTTGTTGTTGTAGAGGAAGAGGAAGTAGAAGGAGTAGTCATAGTAGTAATGGTAGTCGTAGTAACAGCTGCAGCAAGAGTACTAGTAGAACTAGTAGTAGTAGTAGTAGTAGTACTATTTGTAATAGCAATAGTAGCAATAATAGTGTTGGTAGTGGTAGTAGTAATAGTAGTAGTAGTAGCAGCAGTAGCAGCAGCAGCAACAACAACAGTAGTAGTAGTAGTACTTGTAGTAGTAGTAGGATGAATAGGTGCAGGAGAGTAGTAGTTGTTGGAGTAGTTCTAGTAGTAGTAGGAGTAGCAATAGTAGTAGTAGTAGTTCTAGTAGCAAGTGCAGTTGTAGTCGTTCTTGTTGTTGTAGTAGTAGTAATAGTAATAGTAGAAGTAGTAGTAGTAGGAGTTGTAGTTTTATTAATAGTAGTAGTTGTAGTTATAGGAGTAGTAGTAGTAGTAGTAATAGTAGCTGTAGTAGTTGTAGTTGTAGTAGTAATTGTAGTAGTAGTTGTAGTAGTAGTAGTAGTGGTAGTAGTAGTAGTGGTAGTGGTAGTAGTAGCAGAATTAGTAGTAGCACCAGCTGAAGCAACAACAACAACAACAACAGTTGCAACAATAGTAATAGGTGTTGTAGTTTTCATAGTAGCAGGAGTTTTTGTTGGAGCAGTAGTAGGAGTGGGAGTCAGAGTAGGAGAAGTAGTAGTAGTAGCAGTTGTGGTAGTAGTAGGAATTGTAGTAATAGTCGCAGAAGCAGTAATAGTAGAACCAGTAATAGTAGTAGTTATTGTTGTTGTAGTAGTAGTAGTAGTAGTAGGAGTAGTAGGAGTAGCTTTAGGAGTAGGTATAGGAATAGTTGTAGTAGTTGTAGTGGTAGTCGCAGTAGTAATAGTAGTAGTAGTTGTAGTGGTAGTTGTAGTAGTCGCAGTAGTTGCAGTAGGAGTAGTAGTTGTGGCACTAGTAATAGCAGTAGTAATAGTAGTATTAGCAGCAGTAGTAGTCAAAGTATTATTAGTGGTAGTAATAGTAGAAGCAGCAGCAGCAGTAGTTGTATTATTATTAGTAGTTGTAGTAGTAGTAGTAGTAGTTGTAGTAGTAGTAGTCGAAATAGTCATATTGTTAGTAGTAGTAGAGGAGTAGTAGTAGCAGTAGTCGTATTGGTAGTAGTAGTAGTATTAGTAGTAGTAGGTGTTGGAGTAGGAGCCATAGTAGGAGTAGTCGTAGTTGGAGTAGGCTTAGTAGTAGTACTTGCAATAGGAGTTGTAGTAGGAGTAGTAGTAGTAGTAGTATAGTAGTATTAGGAGCCGCAATGGCAACAGTTGCAGTAGCTGTAGTCGTAGTAGTAGTAGTAGTAGTAACAGTAGTAGTAGTGGTAGTGGCAGTAATAGTATTGGCAGTTGTAGTAGCAGCAGTAGCAACCGTCGAAGTAGTAGTGTTAGTTGCTGAAGTGTTAGTAGTAGTAGTACTAGTAGTAATAGTAGTAATAGCAATAGTAGTTGCAGTAGTAGCTGTAGTACTAGTAGTTGTTGTAGTAATAGTAGTTGTGATAGCAGTAGTAGTAGTTGTTGTAGTAGTAGTTATAGCTGTAGTAGCAATAATTGTAGTAGTAGTATTAGTAATAATAGGAGGAGGAGTAGTAGTAGTAGTTGTTGTTGTTGTTGTAGTAGTAGTAGTAGTAGTAGTAGTAGTAGTAGTAGTAGCAGTAGTTGTAGTTGTAGCAATAGTAGCAGTATTAGCAAAAAAAAAATTATAGTAGTAGTAGTAGCAGCCATAGCAGTAGCCATGGTAGTAGTTGTAGCAGAGGAAGTAGTAGTTGTAGTAGTTATTGTAGAAATAGTAGTCATAGTTGTAGTAGTAGTTGTGTTAATAGTGACAGTTATAGTCGTAGTAGTAGTATTAGTGATATTAGTAGCAGCAGCAGTTGTTATACTAGTAGTAGTAATAGTACTAACAGAAGTAGTGGTATTAGTAGCAGAAGTAGTAGTATTAGTAGTAGTAGTAGTAGTAGTAGTAGTAGTAGTAGTGGTAGCGGTGGTGGTGGTGGTGGTAGTAGTAGTAATAGTAGTAATTGTAATAGCAGTAGTAGCAGTAGTACTAGTCGAAGTATTGGTAGCTATATTTGCTATAGTAGTTATAGTTGTAGAAGTAGTAGTTGTAGTTGTAGTACTAATAGTAGTAGAAGTAGTAGCAGTAATACTAGTAGTAGCAGTAGTAGTATTACTTGGAGTAGCAGTAGTTGTAGTTGGAGTATTAGTAGTAGTAGTAATGGTAGTAGGAGAAGTAGTAATAATGGCAATAGTAGACATAGCCTTATCAGTAGTAGTAGTATTAGTAGTAGCAGTAGTAATAGAAATAGTGATAGCGCGTTTGCAGAAGTTGGAGCATTAGTAGTAGCAGTAGTGGTAGTTATTGTTGTTGTCGGTGAAGTTGTAGTTGTAGTTGTTATTGTTATTGTTGGAGAGGTAGTAGTAGTAGTAGCATTTGTATTTGTTGTTGTATTAGTAGCACTAATAGTAGCAATAGTTGTAATAGTGGTAGTGGTTGTAGTTGTAATTATAATAGCAGTAATCGTAGTAGTTGTAGCAGTAGTAGTATTTGTTATAGCAACAGTACAAGTAGTACAAGTAGTGGTAGATGTAGTGGTAGTTGTAGTTGTAATTGTAGCAACAGTAGCAATAGTTGTAGCAGTCAAAGTAGTGGTAGTAGTAGTAGCAGTAACAGCCGTAGTAGCAGCACTAGTAGTATTTGTAGTAGTAGTATAATAGAAGTAGAGCTAGTAGAAGTAGTAGTAGCACTAGTAGTAGAAGTAAAACTAGTAATATTAGTAGAAGTAGTAGTTATAGTAGTAGTAGTAGTAGCAGTGGTAGTAATAGTTGGAGTAGTAGTAGCAGTAGTGGTAGTGGTAGTAGTAGTAGTAAAAGTAGTAGAGGAAGTGGTAGTGGTGGCAGTAGTAATAGTAGCCGTGATAGTAGTAGTAGTTTTTGTTATATTAATAGTAGTAATTGTAGTAGCAGTAGTAGCAGTAGTAGTAGTATTTGTAGTAGTAGTAATAGTAATATAAGTAATAGTAGTCGTAGTTGTAGTAGTACTAGTAGTAGCCAAAGCAGTAATACAAGTCATAGTAGTAGCAGCAGCAGCTGCAGTAGTATTAGTTGGAGTAGCAGTAGTAGTAGTAGCAGTAGTAATTGTAGTAGAAGAAGTTGTAGTTGTTGCAGTAGTAGTAGTATTAGTAGTAGCAGCAGCATCAACAGCAGTAGTAGCAGCAGCAACTGTAGTAGTAGTTGTTGTTGTAGTAGTAATAGCAGTAGTAGTAGTAGTAGTAGTAGCAGCAGAAGGAGTTGTAGTGATAGTAGCAGTAGAAGTAGTAGTTGCAATAGCAATAGTAGATGTAGTAGTTGTAGTTATAGTAATAGCTGTAGTAGTAGTAGTAGCAGCTGCAGTAGGAGTAATAGTTGTAGTTGTAGTAGTAGCAGTAGTAGTAGTAGTAGTATTAATAGTAATATTAGTAGTAGTAGTTGTTGTTGTTGTTGCAGTAGTTATAGAAACATAAGTAGCAGCGGTAGCAGTAATTTAGCATTAGTAGTTGTAGTAGTAGTAGTACAAGTTGAAGTAGCAGTAATAGCAGTAGTTGCAGTTTTAGTCAAGTAGTACAAGCAGTAGCAACAGCAGCAACAGTAGCAGTAGCAGCAACAGTAGCAGTAGTCGTAGTAGTTGTATTAGTATTAGTAGTAGTAGTAGTAGTAGTAGTAGCAGCAGCAGCAATAGTAGTGGTGGTGGTAGTAGTACCAGTAGTAGCAGAAGGAGTTGGGGTAGTATTCATAAGAGTAGTAGTAGGGGTAGCAGTAGTTGTAGTGGTAGTTGTTGTTGTATTAGTAGTTGAAGTAGTAGTAACTATTGTAGTCATATTAGTTGGGCAAGTATTAGAAGTATAAGTATTAGTAGTCACGATAGTAGTAGTAATAGTAGCAGCAGTAGTAGTAGCAAGAGCAGTGCCCGTAGTTACAGTAGTAGTAGTAGTAGTAGTGTAGCGGCAGTAGTAGTAGCAGTTGTAGTAGTAGCAAAATTAGCAGTAGTAGAAGTTGTGGAAGTAGTAGTAGAAGCTGTAGAATGAGTAATAGTTTTAGAAGTAGCAGCAGCAGTTGTTGTAGTAGTAGCAGCAACAAGAGCCGCAACAGTAGAAGTAGTGGCAGTGGTATGAATAGTCGCAGTAGCAGTAGTTATAGTAGTAGTAGTAGCAGTAATGGTGGAAGTAGTAGTATAATTAGTAGTAGCAGAAGTAGAGTAGTAGTAATAGTAGCGATGGTAATAGCAGTAGTAGCTATAGTAGCAATTGCAGTAGTAAGAGGAGTAGTAGCAATAACAGTGGTAGCAGTTGTAGTTGTAACATTCATAGCAGTAGCAGAAGTAGCAGTAGTAGTATTTGTTGTGGTACTAGTAGTAGTAGTAGTAGGAGTAGTAGTGTAATAGTATTAGTAGTAGTAGTAGTAGTCGTAGCAGCAATAGCTGTAGCGCTAGAAGCAATAGCTGCAGAAGTAGTAGTAGTAGCCTCCGTAGTTATAGTAGTAGCCTTCATAGTTATAGTAGTAGCAGCAGCGGTAGCTAATGTAGTAGTAGTAGTCGTAGTAGTATTAGTAGTAATAGTAGAAGAAGTAGCAGTAATATTAGGAGTAGGAATAGTAGTCGTAATAGTATTGGAAGTAATAGTAGTAGTAGTAGTAGTAGTTGTAGCAGTTGTAGTAGCACTAATTGTTGTAGTAGCAGTAGTAGTACGAGTAGTAGCAGCAATCACATTGTAGTAGTTGTAGTAATAGTAGTAGTAGTAGTAGTAGTAGCAACAACAGCAGCAGCAGCAGTAGTAGTAGTAGTAGAAATAGGAGTAGTAGTAGTAGCAATTGTACAAGAAGTGGAAGTGGTAGTTGTAGTACTAGTAGCAGTAGTAGCAACAATAGTAGTAGCGGTGTTAGTAGTGGTAGTAGTAGTATTAGTAGTAGCGTTAGCAGCAGCAACAGCAAAGGTAGTAGCAGTAGCTGCATTAGTAGTAGCAGTAATAGTTGTAGCAGCAGCTGTAGTAGTAGTAGTAGTAGTAGTAGTAGTAGTATTAGTACTAGTAGTAGTAGTAGTAGTAGTAGTAGTAGTATGAGTAGCACTAGCAGTAGTAGTTGAAATTCTAGCAGTTGTTGTAGTAGTAGTAGTAGTATTAGTTGTGGTAATAGAAGTTGTAGAAGTAGTAGTAGTGGTAGTAGAAGTAGTAGGAGTTGTAATAGTGGTAGACGTAGTACTAGTAGCAGTAGTAATAGTAGAAGTAGTAGTAGTTGAAGAAGAAGAAGAAGTAGTAGTTGCAGTAGTAATGGTAGTAGGATTAGTAGGTGTAGTAGCAACAGCAACAACAATAGTAGTAGTAATAGTAAAAGTTGTTGGAGTAGTAGTAGTAGTAGCAATCGTAGTAGTCGTAGTAGTAGTAGTAGTGGTAGTTTTAGGAGAAGTAGTAACAGTACTAGTAGTACGAGTAGTAGTAGTAGTAGTAGTAGTAATAGTAGTAGTAGTAGAAGTTGGAGTAGTTAGCAGTCGAAGTAGTGGTAGAAGTCATAGAAGCAATATTAGCAGTAGTAGTAGTAAGGGTAGTAGTAGTCATAGTAGTCATAGTAGTAGTTTTAGTTGGAGCAATAGTAGTAGTAGTAGTAGTAGTAGTAGTGGTAGAAGTAATAGTAGTAGTATTCGGAGTTGTAGCCATTGTAGCAATGGTAGTTCTAGCAGTAGTAGTACGAGGAGTAGAAGTAGTTGTAGTAGTAGTATTAGTTGTAGTTGTAGTGGTAGTAGAAGTAGTTGTTGTAGTAGCAGTAGTAGGAGCAGGAGGAGTAGTAGTAGTAGTGGTGGTAGTAGTAGCGGTAGCAGTAGTAGTAGTAGCGTAATAGTTATAGTCGTAACCATAATAGTAGTAGTTATTGTTGTAATAGTAGTAGTATAGTAGTAGTAGTTGTTGTTGTTGTTGTAATAGTAGAAGTAGGAGTAGTATTAGTTGTAGTATAAGTCATAGTAACGGTAGTAGTAGTAGTAGTAGTAGTAGTACTAGTTATAGCTGGAGTAAAAGTTGTAGTATTAGGAGTAGAAGTAGTAGTAGAAGTAGTAGTAGTAGTAGAAGCAGGAGTAGTAGAAGTAGAAGTGGTAGTTATAGTAGAGGTAGTGGTAATAGTAGCAATAATAGTCGCAATAGTAGTTGTGGTTGTAGTAGTAGTAGTTGTTGTTGTTGTCGTTGTTGTTGTGGTAGTAGTAGTAGTAGTCGTAGTTTGGTAGGAGTAGTAGTATAGGTAGTAGAGGTAGTAGTAGTAGCAGAAGTAGAAATAGTTGTATCGGTAGTTCTTGAAGTTACAACTACAACAGCAGTAGTAGGAGTACTACTACTAGTAGTAATAGTAGTAGTTGCTATGGGAGGAGGCGCAGCAGCAACAACAGTAGTAGTAGTAGTAGTAGTATCAGTAGGTGTAGTAGTAGTAATAGTTTTCGAAGTTGTTGTAGTTGAAGCAGTAGAAGTAGTAGTGATGTTGGTAATAGCAGTCCTAGAAGTAGTAGTAGAAGTAGAAGTAGTAATATTAGAAGTAGTAGGAGTAGTAGCAGTTGTATTAGTAGAAGTAGTTTCTAGTTGTGGTAGGTGCAGTTGTTGTATTAGTAGAAGTATTAGTTATAGCAGAAGTAGTAGTTGTAATAGTAGCAGTAGTATTAGTACTAATAGTACAAGTAATAGTAGTAGTAATACTAGTAGTAGTACTAGTTCGTGTAGTAGCTGTAGTAGTAGTAGCAGTAGTGGTAATAGAAAAAGTATTAGGACTAGTAGTCATAGTAATAGTAGTACTAGTAATCGGTGGAGTTGCAGTAGTAGTAATAGTAGTACTAGTAGTAGTTGTTATTGTTGTAGTAGTACTAGCAGTAATGGTAGTTGGCAGTAGTAATTATAGTGGTAGTAGTAGGAGTAGTAGGAGTCGGAGTAGTAGTAGTAGTTGTTATTGTATTGGTAGTAGTAGTAGCAGGAGCAGGAGTAGCAGTAGTTATTGTTGTAGTAGTCATACCTGTAGTTGTTGTAGTACTAGTAGTAGCAGTAATAGTAGTATGTGTAGTAGTGGGAGTAGTAGTAGTGGTTGTAGTAGTGGTAGTAGTTGCAGTATTACTAGTGGTAGTAGTAGTAGTAGAAGAAGAAGTAGTAGTGGTTGTTGTAGTAGAAGTTGTAGGGCTTATGGTAGTAGTGGTAGTGGTGGTTGGAGTAGTAGTTGAAGTAGTAGTTGTAGTTGTAGTAGTAATAGTCAAATTAGGAGTAGTAGTAGTAGTTGCTGTAGTAGTAGTAGTAGTAGTAGTAGTAGTAGTAGTAGTAGTAGTAGTAGCAGTAGTAGTAGCGGTAGTGGTAGTAGAAGTAGCAGTTTTACTAGTACTTGCAGTAATGGTTGTACTAGTAGTAGTAGTAGTAGCAAGAGCAGTCGTAGTAGCAGTAGCAGTAGTAGTAGTAGCAGTAGTAGTAGTAGTCGTAGTTGTAGTAGTCGGAGTAGCAACATCAGCAACATTAGTTGTAGTAGTAGCAAAAGTAGTAGTGGTAGTAGTAGCAGTAGTCATCATAGTAGTAGTAGTCGGAGTAGTAGTAGTAGTTGTTGTTGTAGTAGTTGTAGTAGTAGAAGAAGTCCTAGTAGTAGTAGTGGTGGTGGTGGTGGTGGTGGTGGTGGTAGTAGTAGTACGAATTGTAGTAGTAGCAGTAGTAGTGGGAGTTGCGGCAGCAGTAGCATTAGTAGTAGTAATAGTAGTGGTTGTCGTAATCGCAGTAGTAATAGAAGGAGTAGTAGGAGTTGTTGGTGGAGGACTAATAGTAGTTGTAGTAGTTATTGTAGTACTAATAGGAGTTGTACTACTTGCAGTGGCAGTAGCAGTAGTAGTAGTAGCAGAAGTAGTAGCAGCTGTAGTAGTAGTAGTAGTGGTAGTGGTAATGGTAGGAGTTCTTGTAACATTAGAAGTAGTTTCATAGTATTTGTTATAGTAGTAGTAGATATAGTAGTAATAGAAGTAGTAGTAGTTGTGGTAGGAGTTGTAATAGTAGTATTTTTTTAGGATTAGTAAAAGTAATAGGAGTACTAGTAGTAGTAAAAAATAGTAGTAGTAGAAGTAGTAGTAGTACTACTAGTAGGTATAGTAGCAGGAGGTGTAGTAATAATAATAAGAATAGTAAAAGTAGTGGTAGTAGTGGTAGTAGTAGTAGTGGTAGTAGTAGTATTTGTAGTAGCAGTAGGAGTAGAGGTAAGAGTCGTTGTAGTAGTACTAGTTGGAGTAATAGCAGTTGTAGTGGTAGTAATAGTAGAAGTACAAGTAGCAGTAGTAGTGCTAGATGTAGTAGCAGCACCAGTAGTAGTAGTAGTAATAGTAAAAGTAGTAGGAGTAGTAGTGGCAGTGGAAGTAGTAGAACTGGTACTAGTAGTAGGGGTCGAAGTAGAAGTAGGAGTAGTAGTAGTAGTAGTAGTAGTAGTAATTGTAATAGTAATAGCAATTGGAGGAGGAGGAGGAGTAGTAGTAGTTGTTGTTGTTGTTATTGTAGATGGAGGAGTATGAGTATTAGGGCAGCAATAGTAGTAATTGTAGTTGTAGTTATAGTAGTAGTAGTAGTGGTCGTTGTAGTGGTAGTAATAGTATAATTAGTAGTAGTAGTAGTAGTAGATGTAGTAGTAGGAGTAGTAGTAGTAGTAGCAGCAGTAGTTGAAGTAGCAGTAGTAGTAGTCATCGTAGTAGTTGTAGAAGGAGTTGTAGTAGTAGTAGTAACAGTCGTAGTAGTAATAGTAGTCATTGTAGTAGTATTAGTTCAATTAGTGGTTGTTGTTGTAGTAGCAGCAGGAGCAACACTAGTAGTAGTAGTAGTACAATTAGTTGTGGTTGTAGCAGCAAGAGTAGTTGTAGTAGCAGTAGTAGTAGATGTAGTAGTAGTTGTTGTTGTTGTTATTGTTGTAGGAGAAGTTGTCGTAGTAGTGGCAGTAGTAGTAGCAGTAGTAGTAGTCGGAGTGTTAAGAGTGGTAGTAGTAGTTCTAGTAGTAGTAGTAGTAGCAGTAGCAGTTGTAGTAATAGCAATAGTAGTTGTTATAGTAGTAGTAGGAGTAGTAGTAGTAGCAGGTGTACTGGCAGTTGTAGTATTAATTGCTAGAGTAGGTGTAGGAGTAGGATGAGGAGTAGTAGTACTTGTAGTAGTAGTAGGAGGAGTAGTAGTAGTAGTAGCAGCAACATCTGTAGTAGTAATAGTCGTGGCAGAAATTGGATTATGAGTAGTAGCAGTAGTACAAGTAGGGGAAGTGGTGGTAGTAGAGCCAACAACAGCAGCAGCAGTAGTAGTAGTCATAGTCGAAGTAGTAGCAGTAGAGCTACCAGCAGCAGCAGCAGTAGAAGTTCTAGTAGCAGCATTAATAATACCAACAGCAGCAACAACAGCAGTAGCAACAACAGCGGCAACGGCAGCAACAGCAGTAGTAGAAGGCATAACAGCAGTAGTAGTAAGATTAATAGTAGTAGTTGTAATAGTGGTAGAAGTAGTCGGAGTTGTAATAATTATAGTAGTAGTGGTGGTAATAGTAATAGTAATAGTAGTAGTAGTAATATTAGGAGTAGGAGTAGT
Source organism: Trichopus zeylanicus subsp. travancoricus (assembly GCA_005019695.1). Classification (NCBI taxonomy): domain Eukaryota; kingdom Viridiplantae; phylum Streptophyta; class Magnoliopsida; order Dioscoreales; family Dioscoreaceae; genus Trichopus; species Trichopus zeylanicus. Next base: position 14,690 of record RXID01014987.1, read on the forward strand.
AGTAGTACTAGTAGAAGCTGTAGCAGCAGTAGTGGTAGTTGTTTTAGTGGGTGTAGTAGTTGTAGTAGTTGTAGTAGTAGTTGTTGTAATAGTAAATGTAGTTGGAGTAGTTGTAGCAGTAGTTATTGTAACAGTAAATGTAGTTGGAGTAGTTGTAGCAGTAGTGGTCGTAGTCGTAGTAGTGCTAATAATAGTCGTAGTAGTGCTAATAGTAGTAGTAGTAGTTTTAGGAGAACTAGAAGTAGTAGTAGTAGTTGCCGTAGTTGTAGTAACAGTGGTAGTAGTAGTAGTAGTAGTGGTAGCAGAAGTAGTTGTAGAAGTTAGTAGTGGGAGTAGTAGTAGAAGTCGTAAAAGTTGTGGTAGTAGTAGTTGCAATAGTTGCGAAACTAGGAGTGGTAGTGGTAGTTGCAAAAGTCATAGTAGTAGTTGGAGCAGGTGTAGTAGTAGTAGTAGTAGTAGTTATTGTTGTTGTAATAGTAGTCGGAAAAGTAGTAGTAATTGTAGTAGTATTAGGAGTGGTAGTCGTAGTAGCAATAGTACTAGTACTAGTAGTAGTATTATTAGTAGTAGTAGTAGAGGTCGTAGTAGTATTGGTAGTGGTAGTAGTTGTTGTAGCAGTAGCAATTGTGGTGGTAGTTGTAGTAGTGGTAGTAGTAACAATAGTAGTATCAATAGTAGTAGTAGTAGTAGTAGGAGAAGTATTAGTAGTAGCAGTAGCAGAAGTAGCAGTAGCAGTAGTAGTAGTACCAATAGTTGTTGTTGTAGTAGTAGTAGTAGTAGTAGCAGTAGTAGTAGTAATAGTTGTTCCAGTAGTACTAGTAGGAGTAGTCGAAGTAGTAGTAGTCATTGTAATAGGTGTAGTAGTTGCGGTGGTAGCAGTTATTGTATTAGTAGTCGTAGGTGAGGTAGTAGTAGTGGTTGTAGCATTTGTAGCAGTGGCACTTGTAGTTGTAGTAGCAAAAGTAGTAGCAGCAGTAGTCGTAGGGGCAGAAGTAGAAGTACTATTAGATGCAGTAGTAGTGGTAGAAGTTGTAGTAGCAGTAGCAATAGTAGTCGGATAAGTTCTTGTAGTAGTAGTAGCAGTGATAGTAACAGTAGTAGTAGTAGTGGCATTAGTAGCCGGAGTAGCAAAAGTAGCAGTAGTAGCAATAGTAATACTAGTAGCTTTAGTGGTAGTAATAGCAGTAGTAGAAGTAGCAGTTGTACTAGTATGGAAGTAGAAGTATTAGAAGTAGTAGCTGTTGTGACAGCATCAGTTGTAGTGGAAGTAGTAGTAGTAAAGGGAGTATTAGTAGTTATAGTAGTAACAGTAGTAATAGTAGTCGTTGTTGTTGTAGCAGTAGTAGTTGTAGTAGTTAGAGTTGTAGTAACGAAAGTAGCAGTAGCAACAGTAGTAGTAGTTATAGTAGATACCGTAGCGGTGGTTTTAGTAGCAGCAGTAGTAGTAGTACCAGCAGTTGCAGTAGTACAGCTTCTACACCAATACTGACTTTTGCTACTACTACTCCTGCTACGACCATGTGTACTACTTCTACTATTGTTGCTGCCACTGCTACTTCTACTGCTACTCCTACTACTACTATTATTACTACTACTACTACTCCTCCTCCTCTTAGTACTACTAGTCGTACTACTGCTACCATACCATTCATACTAATATTACTACTGTTACTCCTACTACTACTATGAATACTACTACTACTACTGATACTGCTAACACTAATACAATTACAACTATTTCTACGACTATTGCTATAGCTACTGCTACTACAACCACTCCTACTACAACTACCGTTACTACTACTACTACTACTACGACTACTACCACTACTCCTCCTACTCCTACAACTATTACTACTACTACTCCTACAACTATTACTCCTACTACTCTACTACTACTGTCACTACTACCCCTACTCCAACTTGTACTACTATTACAACAACTACTAATACTAAACTACTATTGATATTGCTACTGCTGTTATACAACAACTACTACTACTATTACTACTACTGCTATTGCTATTACTACCACCACAACTATTATTATTATTACAACAACTACTACTACTACTACTACTGCTATTACAACTATAACTCCTTCCGCTACTACCACTGCTACTACAAATCCAATTACCACAACTACTACTATGACTATTAATACAACAACAACTACTACTGCTGCTGCTACTACTACTTCGACTACTATTTTGACTACTACTCTTACTATTGCTACTACTACTACTACTACTACTACTATTCTTGCTCCAACTCCTACTACTACTACTTCTACTCTTAAAACAACAACTACTACTGTTACTACTACTCCTACTCCAACTCCTATTACTACTTCTACTCCTACTACCACTACTACCCCTAGTCCAACAACTACTACTCCTATTACGACTACTATTACTACTACTACTGCTACTACTACTACTACTACTACTAATATTTCAACTGCTATTATTCCCACTACCACCCCCACTATAACTCCTAATACTACAACTTCTGCTACTAGTACTACTAATACAATTACTACTACTACTACTACTGATACAGCTACTCCTATCTCTACTACTACAACTACTACTACTGCTACTATTGCTGCTACTACTATTCCTACTACTACCACTACTCCTAACTCTCCTACTACAACTATCACTGCTTTTGTTGCTCCTATTACTACTTCTACTGCTGCTGCTGCTACTGTTACTACTACTACTACTATAATTACTACTACTACTATTACTACTACTACTAGTACTTCTGCTACCACTACTTGTACTCCTACTACTACTACTCTTCTAC